>PVLD010002996.1:6217-82724 GCA_004027595.1 Dinomys branickii
TGCAAGCAGCCTCCTTTTCTTCCCTACATTGTAAACAACCTACCCCCACCCAGGGGGTGTGTAGCTCTCACACAATCTCCATGCCCTCCTCTTCCACAGGCTCAGGATGTTTACAAAGTAAGCACCCCAGCTTCCTCCTGAGTCACTCAGCTAAACCTCTAGATTCCCCAAGTTGACACAATGTATCAACCATAACATTTGGCTTCTCCGCCATCCCCAGAGCTTTCCTGACTCTGCAGGTTGTATATCCAGGTGCCATGGGAGCAGAGGCTGTGCTCCCTGGGTCAGTACAGTGACCTCGTCAGCCTGAGCTTGTGACCAGGCTTATGTCTGTGCCCTGGGGTGGACACATTTAGTTTGCTGGCTGCCATTTTTGCAGGGGTTACTTCATGGGAGGCCGTGTGCTGAGCAGATGCCAACACCCTACCCAGTCTGACTTCCCCAGGCCACACAGGGGGCAGGGGCAGGGGCAGGGCAGAGGGGCCCTGGCCTGATTTCTTTTTGCCACAGACCCTCTTTAAGGCAGCTGGGAGCACCATGCTGTTCCTCTCCACTCCCCATCCCATGCCAGGGAAGGTCACAGGCTCCAGGCAAACCAGGCTCTATTAGTATCCCAGGGCCACCTGCCCAGTGTCACACACTGGTGGCTTAAGACAACAGAAAAGTTCTCACTCTTGGTTTTGGGAACTGGAAGTCTGGAATGCAAGTTGCCAACAGGAGCTGTGGTTTGAATACCTTTCCCCTTTGAGACTCCTGTTAAATTTCATGCCACCGTGACACTGTTAAGAAGTGGGACCTGTAAGAGACGGCTGGGCCATGAGGACTCCACCGTCATGAGAAAGCCCCCTTGGCCCTCCTGCACAGAGGCCCTCACCAGGTGTCTGCACCTTGATCTTGCACCTCCAGATCTGACAGCCGATACATTTCTGATAGCATAACTTGTCCAGTCTCAGCTATTCTGTAGTAGCACCACATGGATGGAGACAGAAGGGCACCCTGCCCCCAAGGCCTAAGCGGGGGACCCCTCTCTCGTCTCCCCCAGCTTCTGGTGCTTGGTGACACCCTTGGTGTCTCTTGGCTTGTAGGTGTATCACTCCAATGTGTTTCTGTCTTCACATGGGTCGTGTGTGTGTGTGTGTGTGTGTGTGTGTGTGTGTATGCGCGCGCGAGCGCACGTGTGCATTTGTCTTTCTCTCTTTGATACTGAGGATTAAACACAGGACCTTTGCACTGAGCTGCATCTCCAGACTTGTTTTTCATTTTGAGCAGAGTCTCAACTAAGTCACCAAGGTTCCCAGGCTGGACTTCAAGTTGCAGTCCTCCTGCCTCAGCTTCCCAGAGTGCTGGCATTATAAGTCTGCACCACCACGCCCAGCCTGTTCTCCTGTTAAAGACACCAGTCATTGGATGTGGGCCCACCGTACTCCACTTGGCTTCATATTTCTTTGATTACCTCTGCAAGGACTCTGTTTCCGATAAGACTATGAGGTGCCGGGTTGATATGAATTTGGGGGACACTACACTATTTAACCCAGTGCACAACCCCTCTGGATGGAAATCTGGCATCACCCACATTTCCAGAGCTCTGACCTGGCAATAAAGACTGCAGGGGAGGGAAGAGGACTAGCTTGGTAACTCCTGATTATAGCTGCCTGCCCAATCTTTGGCCACCCGTCTCTGCCCAGCTGGGGACCCAAGGCTCTGTGCATGCGGCAGGCCCAAGGCCTGGACTCCAGCAGTGGTCCACCCAAGAGTCCTGCCTCTCCTCATAGAGTCCTGTTAAATTTCTCTAACCCTAAATGCCTCCCCAAAGTCTACTGTGCACATAGGTGGGGCTGGAGGCGACCAGATCTTAAGGGTGTTAATGGGCTGTTAGTGGGACTCTTTGGAGACCACAGGACACTGTGGACACTGGGGAGTGCCTCTGGGCGCAGGCCTCGTCCCTCCTCGCTCTGCTTCCTGGCCGCCTTGGGGTGAGCAGCCCTCTTCCACCAGGCTCTTCCGCCACGGTGTTCTTGCCTAGGAGCCAGCCAACCTTCAGCCCAAATAAACACCGCCTCCTTTAAGCTGTAGGTGTCAGGCATCACGCCCCAGGGACGGAGAGGTGACTAATGCGTAGAGTGAGAGAGGGTTCACTCCCCCTCAGGGTGTATCTTCATCTGTCTTCTTCCAACTATGTGGAGTCCAGGCATGTAAGCCCACAGGGCTCAGAGACCCCCAGTGGTATTTCATAAACAGTGTGTGACATTTACAGACATCTCCAAAATCTCTGGGGGCAGAAGCTCTGGTTTCTTACATAAAATCACCATATTGTAACGAATATAAGTTGCAAACACAAGTCAGCCCCGTAACACAAATCCACTCTTATTAAAAACCACAACTTTCAGTTAGGAGTCCGTTTGTCACTAAGTGAGGAATAAACATCTGAGGAGGAAAAAGGCAATGTGCCGCCAATCTGCTAGAACTTCAAATATAGAATGGAAATGAAACTAACCATGTAAATATTCGATGTTAATTCCAATCTCTGACTGTGACTCAGCCTGTAGAGAAGTCAGAGAAGCGTCAGTTCTCTGTCAGGCTGTTCGGAGCAGCATCCTGTGGGAAGGAGACGGGGCAACTTGGGTCTGCTCATGCCAACCAATGTGGGCATCTCTGCCCTGCAGCACCAGGCAGCCTAGCCCCGATGCACAGAGATCTCTTCCTCAGAGCTTAGGCTGTGTGAGCTTCTTATTAAGAGTGTCTGGGGTGGCCACAGATCCCAGGGACCTGAACTCAAGGGGCACAAGAGGAGTCTGGGAAGTGTTGGCTAAGAGCCTGGATGGGGGCTGGGGATATAGCTCAGTGGAATAAGCGCCTGCCTAGCAAGCACAGGGTCCTGAGTTCGATCCCCAGTACCGCAAAAAAAGAAAAGAGCCTGGATGGTGCGCCTTCCCGTAACATCTGTCTGAGCTGCAGGCCTCCTCCCAGCCACCATGGGAACAAAGTCAGCACCTACCTTGAAGCCTGTAGCAAGTATCGCGTGTCTCCTACGGCGTGAAGGGTTTCACACAGCAGGCGCACGTAGGGAGCGGTCTTGGCGCTTTTCTATTACTATAACAAAATACAGTCACGTGCCACATAAAGACATCAAGGATGGACCATGAGAAGGACCATTATCAGCACCATAAGAAAGAATTTCTATCACCTGGTGATGCCACAACTCAGTGCACTATTATTAGTAGTAGTATTACTATTACTATTATTATTGTTGCAGTACTGGAAGTTGAATCCAGGCCCTTCACACTGAGCTATAGCCCCAGACCCATATTTGTTTATTTTTTGAGACATAATCTTGTTAAGTCGCCCAGGCTGAGCTTGAGCTCGTGATCCTTCCGCCTCAGCCTCCCAGGTGGTGGGCTTGCAGAGCATGCGCCCCGACATCTGGCTACCTGAAAACAGTACCCATCTGTGGCAATGCTGGTATAAACAAATCTTCTGCAGTACCGCTCACATGAACGTATAGCACACGCGGTCATGTACAGCACAGACTTAATAATGTTGGTAAATTATTGTGTTACTTGCTTTTGCACTCACTATATTCTTGGTTGTTATTTTATAGTGTATTCCTTCTACTTGTTAAAAAAAAGTGTACTGTAAAACTGCCTACTGTGTTATGCCAACAGCTGCCTCATGCGTGCCGTGTTTACCAAGTCTCTTGACCACATGATGAGGCCACATGAAGCGACTGATCTGTACTGCCTGGGTTTGTGTAAGTGTGCTCTTGGAAATTACCAAAGGGTGCACTTCCCGGAATGTATCCCACTTCCAAGCAATGCCAGCTGTGCCTGCGACTGGAAATTTGCGATGACCAGCACTTTGGAAGTCCACGAGCATGGTGCCCGCGTCTGCCTGGCATCTGTGGTGTAACATGGTGAAAGTGGTCATGCAGCAAGAGAGGAAGGAAGAGAGGTGGAACTGGCCAAAGCCAATTTGTAGCAACCCATTTTTGGGAGAACACACCCAACCCCTTGAGCGCTAACCTACTCCTGGGAGAACAGCATTAACCCTTTCCCGATCAGGGGGCCCTCAGGCCCTTCAAGCCTACTGTTAGGCCCCACCTCCCGACCATGCCACATTGGAAACTGGGGTTCCAGCACTTAAAAATTTGGGGATCACATCAAGCCACAGCATGAGCATTGAGTGAGTGTCGGGTCACTGCTTGCCACACTCGCTGGATGGCTGCATGGACAAGTGGAGAATGGTTTTGAAATGATAAATGCTGGCCCGTTGCCCCTAATCAAAGGCAGTCACCCCGAAGGGGCTGCCTTTCTCCCTCACGATCTCCCCATGAGTCGGTTCCCGAACGTGGAGGCAGCAGGCTCCGTCTGTTCTTAGCATGCGGCCCTCGGAGAAGAAGGCATGATTATGATTCCTACTTAAGTAAACAACACATTCCTACCCTGAGAATTTGCAGATTGGTAAGGGTATAAATACAGCCATTTGTTTTAGGCTGTTGGAGAGAGAAAAAAAGGACACTTTTAGCACCGAGGAGGGATGAATCACACTTCTGAGGTGTACAATTGGATCAAGTCCTTTGCGGGGTCAAATGTAATTTTAGGGCAGAATTAGTACAATTCGTGATAGAGCTGTTGCACTTACAAGGTAAGCTTTTCTCCAGCCAGAATTCTAGCTGTTTTTATTATTTCAAGATTTTCCAAAACAAGTTGAAGATGAACTTTTGGAGGGAGAGGGCTGGGAGTTGTGGTGAGAGTCTGAAATTGTCCCTCTCTCTCTACCGAGCACATCTTTGCTCAAAATGTCTAAGAAGCCAAATCATGATGCCTGAGGGAAGACTGAGGCTATGGGGGGGTGGGGGGGCAGGACCTTGGGCTTCTGTGCTTTCCATGCTGGGCACAGATTCATTATCCCCAAGTTCCCACAGAGTTCTTTCACGATTCTGCCATTTAATTTCTGAACTGCTGGGCAGTTCAGGCTGGGCACACTATCTCAAAGGCAGTATTGGAGGGAGGTGCCTGTGAAATATTTGAGGGACTTTATTTTTGTTGTTGTGTGAGACAGTTTTACGATGTAGTTCAGGCTGGCCTTGAAGTCACAGTGGTCTTCCTGCCTCAGCCTCCCAAGTGCAGGGATTACAGACATGTGCCACCAATATCCAGCACTTGAGGGACTTTAGAGCCACTCACTGATTTACACTATTAGGAAGGAGAAGAATCATTCAAAGCCCTTGAACTTGATGTGACAGGCAGAGGATGTGGTCTAGAAGTCAGTCCTAGGCAGTGAGGCTTTGGATCTCGGGCTAGGGGCTATGTAGGGTCCTGGAAGAAGGAACAGGTGTCTCCAGCTCTTCTGGGACCTCCAGGGAAGGGAGCCCAAGGCAAACAGATGCTCTGGAGTGTCACAAAGATTCTTACCATCATCTGGCCCGGTTTCCTCATCAATCCAATGAACATCACGGTGAGCTGGCTCCCTTTCTGGTCAGGTGCTCTGGGGACATTAATATCACTGAAGGTGATGGTGGCCAGGCATGAGGTTGAGGTGGGGGCTTCCAGGACCCCTTTGTGCCCAGCACTTCTCCCAGTCCCTTGTTCTATTTTCTCCTCTGCCTTCCCATGGGACACGTACATTTTGGAGTCTGGCATTGTGGCTATTGACCAAGGCTATTTTGAAAGAATAACCAGCTGAACTGGGTCCCTTTTTCTCAGTATGGTATCTTGGGGAATTGGGAGCCCATCAGTTGAGATCTGAATGCGTTCAACTTTATTTTGCCAAATGACCAACAGTAAGATCAAACCAATTTGCACCCCCCAAACCCTTCCGAAAGACAAGCCCTTCTTTGCCAAGTTCTGTCTTTGTGAAACCTTGTAGGGCCCCAGTTTCCCAGGCAAGTTCCTGGGGACACTGCAGGGTGAGCCCTCACCCTGAGATGATTGAAGGAGGTGTGTTCTGGAAGACACCATCTACGGAACGGGCTTGGCCAGTGGCCTGTTATTTCTGGAGGGTCTTCAAAACGTGCCACTCTGATATTTCAAGGGTGGATTTAGTTTCTTTCCTGCACTGTGACCATCAGTAAGAACTTGTTCTGCTAAGGTAATTTGTTCTGCTCTGGCCCAAGTGAGACACAGCAAGGAAAGACATGAAATCTTCACTTTGGGAAAAAGAAAGAGCATAAATTCCAAAGTATGGGGCTCACCAGCAAGGGAAGATTGTGGGGGCAGATTGTGGAAGAATTCTATAAAGTTTTAATAGCATAAGACCCAGAGTAGCAGAATTAAATGCAAGCCTGGGGGCTTACTCTTTCCTTGATCGTACAAAACGTGGGGGAAGTCTCTGCATTGACTCTGACAGGGCTTCAGGTCCCTGGGTAGAAGGCGATGATTTGGAGCTGCGTGGTGCACATGCATGCTGGTCTCAGCAGCAGAGGCAGAGCCTTTTCCGGGACAGTGAAGATCGTGAGTGCTTTGTAGCTGCAGGACTGGGACGGCGGCCTGTACAACCTCGGAGGAGGAACCTCCAAGGCTGGAGCAGATTATCCTTGGCCGTGCCTCCTCACAAGTGCTGAAAAAGGTGGGGTTTTTTCCTTCTTTCCTGAGGCGCTGTCTGGTGATGCTACCGCAATTGCGTTTCTCGAGTCCCTGGCTGTTGTTCCATTTCCCTCCTCACCTGCCTACCTGCTTTTCTGTTCAATAACCAAAAAGCTGAGGCAAAGCTGGGGTTGGGGGTGGGACAGGTAGGAGAAGGAGTCCCAGCTGAGCCACAGAAAGCCACCATCCCTCAGAGACAGGGTGGCTCACAGGGCGCCCCTGAGCTACCCATCTCCTCACTTACTACCCTTGTATGTCCCTGGACAGGCAGTGGAAAGGCCCTGTTGGCATCACAGCTGGCTGGTGTTGGTTCTCCCAGCTGGGCCAGATGCTTGCCCTGTACTGACATGGTCGTGGGCCTAGCATCATGCCTAGGTCTGAGTTCTCTTGACGGAAAAGCTCTGAGCATATCAATACCTTGATGTTAGGGGGGGCTGTCCCCAAGGAGCTCCCCAGATGGAGCACAGATACCTCCATCTGGTGAGTGATGTCCCTTGTGACCCAAATGCAGTGGTCTTGTGGCCTCATCTTTGCAGCATCTCCTATGTGGCCTTTATACCTCTTGCACTGGACACATCACCATCCCTAGTTTCATAGGCTGTGTTGTCCTGCCTCAGTGCCTTGGCACATGCTATTCCAGTGGTTCCAATGCTCTTTCTCACTATCTCTGTTAAAGGCCTGTCATTCACCAAGGCCCCCCTCATTGCCCATCTCACCTTCCTCCAGCTACTCTACTCTCCTCCATCTCTGCCTGGCCCCAGTGCAGTTTGCCCCTTGAAACACCTGTATATGTGCCCGGCACCTAGTGTCAGCATTAAGGTTAAGATTCTTAAGGCCAGGCAGGTGTGGTGGGGCACACCTGTAATCCCAGCACTTGGGAGGCTGAGGCAGGAGGATTGTTGTAAGTTTGAGGCCAGCCTGGGCTACAAGGTGGGTTCAAGGCTAGCCTGAACTATATCGTGACACCCTGTTTCAAAATCTTCCAAAAAATCTTTTCTACATTTACACAGGAGAGGAGTTGGCATGGCCGACATCTTGTTCCCTGTCTCAAGGTGTAGCCTCAGGATCTTGACTGCTGAGCCTGAGGTTCATGCCTCCCTGTGTTCCTAGCACAGCGCTTAGCACTCAAGAATGAATGCCCCATTTTTTAGCCCTGCAAGGGACCAAAGGAAGGTCTTCCTAAATGCTGGAGTATTTGGTCATTGCCCAGACTGTCTTCTAATTTATCCCCTTGGGCCAGTTTCCCCACTCAGAACCAGACCCATGAAAAAATGGACCCAGAGTCGCTCCCTGCTTGTTCCTTGGGTGGGTCCCTTGTCCCCTGAGCCCTCCTTCCCGGGAAGCATCTCGGGAGATTAAATGCAGCTCTCCAGAGACCTAGCTCACTGGCCTGGGAGCAGCCCAGGGGTCAGGACAGCATGGGCTTGATCCTGCTCACGATGTGGCTGTCTTGCAGCCCTCGACCCGGAAGGATCACCACCCCCTTAGGATCTTATACAAACCAGCACTCCAGAAATAATTGCGTGACTCTCCGAATGAATGAATGACGAGAACACTGGCCTACATCCTGCTCTGTTCTCTTGCTTCAAAGGGTTGTGAAGTTGGAACTCTCTATTTCTGCCAAAGAACTAAAGAGCTTTGTGAGCCAAGTGCTGCCTTGTGACCCTGGGCTGTGGTAGGCCTTGCTGGATACCATCATTCTGTCTAGTCTTTGTCCTTGATTCCTGGTAAAGAACTTCTAAAACTTCTGGAATTTCCCAAGAAATAGGAATATCTTTTTTGTTTATGAGCTCTGTGGGGCCCAGCAGAGTTTGTGCAGAAATATGCCCAGGACAGGGGCTGACCACACCAGAAGGACCAACCCAGACATGAGAAGGTTGAGGTTTGAGCTACGTGTTATCAATCCGATGGGGATGAGGTAAAGTAACGCTCCGGCATGTGTCGAGTAAATCAATCAGCCATGCCTACATAACGAACCTGATTCCTGGTTGGTGGAGGTATTGAAGGGTGTAACCGTCCCTCTGCACTGAGAACCCTCCCAGACCTTGTGCAATCATAGCTATCTATGGCAAACCACCAGCCAGCATCACACCACATGGTGAGAAGTCAAAAGCTTTCCCTCTAAAATCAGGAACAAGACAAGGATGTCTGCTAGCACAACTTTTGTTCAATATAGTTGCCAAGACATTCGCCAGAGCAATTAGACAAGAGAAATAAAGAAAAACTATGTGGATAGGGAAGGAGGAAATTAAATTATTATTTGCTAAGGACACGATACTTTGTATAGAAGATGCCAAAAAACTCCACCAAAAGACCCCTAGAATCTATAACCAAATTCAGTAACATAGCAGGCTGCTCAAAAATTTATGAATCTCTCCTTTGAGCTTGTCCTGATTTTTATCTTTTATAATAAAACTATAATTGTCAGTACAGCATCTTCCTGATTTCTATGAGTCATTCTAGTGAATTATCAAATTTGAGGCACTTGTGGGAACCCCAAATTTGTAGCTCATCAGTCGGAAGTGTGGGGAAGCCAGGGACCCTCCAAAGTATTGGTGAGGTCTGAAATGGGGCAGCTTTGGGGAGTCTTTAACAAATTGCTGGGCACCTTCTTGATTTCTTCTTTCCATCCAACAGGGAAAATATTCCCACACATATTCCTAAAAGGAACCAGATGCTTCTGGACCCTTCCCTGCTATTGGAGTCTGGTATGACCAGAGGGTTTCCCTTTGCACAATCAACCCCCATGCTGGGGACAAATGGCCTTTCCTGAGAACTCTTTTTTATAGCCAGAAAAGACCAGCCATTCTCTTCTGTAGCTTCAGCTAGCAGCTCCAAAGTCACAGAGCTGACCAGGAACCAGAGGCGTAAGTGAACACAAAGGTCGTATCTCCAGATGAGTGTGCCCAAAGGACTTTTCCTGATTGACAGAGGAGTCCAGCGGCACCTCCTGGTTCTCCACGGCGTCTCGAGCAACCATA
This sequence comes from Dinomys branickii, assembly GCA_004027595.1. Taxonomy (NCBI): domain Eukaryota; kingdom Metazoa; phylum Chordata; class Mammalia; order Rodentia; family Dinomyidae; genus Dinomys; species Dinomys branickii. The sequence goes on from PVLD010002996.1 coordinate 15,780, forward strand.
TGACAAACCTCTCACTCACGCACAGGCTACTCTTGTCACCAGTGTCACGTCAGGAGGGATTTCAGGCAGGACGTATTTGTAGAACTGCTGCTAGTAACCTGCATGATTCACTTCAGCAGCTGGTGAGATCTCGGCTCTCGCAGAGATTTGAGAATTAATCACCCACAGCACCAACAAAGACCTGCTCTTTTTATGGAACTAAAAAAAATGTGGCATCCAGACATGGCTCAGTGGTGCTCTATCTACATGGCATTTAAAACACCTCTGCCCGTGTGTACCAGATTCCTATGAGGGATGTGATTGTCCAAAAAGAAAAAGCCCCAACCCACAATCAGAACAACAAAGGCACAGGGCTAGGGGAGGTTGGAACTGCGAAGGGCAAGTGAATTTCTCTGTGCCTTTCACCAGCACATTAGAGAGCAGGGGAGGCGGAGAGGAGAGGGCGAGAAGTGTTTCTGGAGTGTTCTGTACCGCGAGGGCTTGCTCACACTCTGAGAGGGAGCTGCCTGGTTGAAGTCATGGTTCTAAATCCATTTGAATGTCTTTACCACTCTCTGATTTCACTGCTGCCTGAAATAAAGCCCCTGTCCCTCTGCCTCTCCCCGTGCCCACCCTTCCAGGTCCCACCTCCTCTCCTCTCTATTTTCCCTGGGAGGCACCACAGGGTCTGGGAGCTCGGGGTAGGCAAGGATATGGCCTATTTGTTTGCCTGTTTGTTTATTTTCCTCTGGTGCTGGGGATGATCAAAGCCAGGGCTTTTGCACCCCCACCTCTCTTTATTTTGAGACAGGGTCTTGCCAAATTGCTAAGTTGCCCAGACTGGGCTCCAACTTGCAATCTTCCTGCCTCAGTCTCCCAGACTGCTGGGATTACAGCCACGTGTCACCACACCAGGCCGGACCTGGCATGTTGCCAGTATACTGTAAGGGCCTAATGAATGTTTGCTTAATGTATAAGAGAATCTAACTGGCTCTCTGCCCCTGGCCTCACTCTTTTCATCTGCCTGTTTAGCTCATCACGTAAAGCACTGTTCAGGTGGCCGGTGAAGGTCAAGGGTGTTTACTTACGGTCTCCCCCTTAGCATCCCTCAAAGGAACCCCCACTCTGACCAGACCAAGAGATCTCTCTTCCCTAGCTGACTGGCCCATCTCACCTGCCCCCCATGGGCAGCAATCTCTGAGGTACCTCAGCCTGGCACACCTATGCCCTCTTCCTTGCCCTACAGTTGTCCTTCTGCATATGCATTTTCTCTCCAGCCCCGCCTGCACAGTACCATGCTGAAAGGGGCTGGGTATCCCCAGGAAAACCACTGACCACCCATATCCACTCTGCTGGGCCTTGCAACAAGCAAGCCTCTCTCTTTTAAAGAATTCCCATGTAGATAATGTGCCACAATAAATTCTTTTTGTTATTACTTGAATGGAGCTGCAGCCAGTTAAAAAAAAAATCTGTTTTTCATTGAGTGGAAAAAAATATCCAATAACAGAGAGCACAGCCATTTGAACATCCGGATCCTTTTACCACAAATGGCTTAAGTGCCCAGACATGCCACCATTCTCTGGCTAAATGGACTGGGCTCCAGGGCCAAGTGAAATTCTAGGCAGTGGCGGGGGACAGAGCTCTCACCAGCTTCCTGGAAATGTAGTCACTGACAAGATTGGATATTAGAACAGGAGTGCAAAAGGTCAGGACCCTAGCAACTGCTCAGCAGAGTAGGGCCCAGAGACCCCAGTGGTCAGATGCTCAGAGGAATGGGCACCTATCAGAGACCAGGGGGAAAATACCAGGGCCAGGCTGAGGAAGTGCCCTAATCACAGCTCCCCCCAAGAATATGGCTGGGGGGCAAATCAACCCTCTGCTACCAAAAAGCCCTGTCTTAATTACCTGCCTCCAAAGATGGGGTGAATCCCTGCTTGTAGGAAGCGGAACCTGACCTAACCTTTTGGGGACTGTTTGCTTATCTATGACCTGGTTAGGATGAGAATTGTCTCTCTGATCCCAGGTGTCTCTATCCAGGTGACAGGTCCCCTGTAGGCCAGTTGTACCTGGCTTGGTTCCCTGGCCTCACTGTCTGAAAGCATTGATTAACCTTGGACACCTGCACATATGTTGCATGAAATATGGCTTTTCACTAAATTAACAAGAAAGGTAATGCTCATCACAGGTTGCTCATAGGAGCACACTCCATTGAAAGCTGTACCAGGTTGATTGGGAAGATTTAGAGAAGAGTAACCATGCGTGCACAAGTGAGGACCCCGTAAATCAGAGCTTGGAGCTGCTGTTCCGTTCTGCCTCGCGTGCATCATCTCCGTGTCCTAGCAGAACTGCACGAATGTTTCCTTGTTGTCTGCAGCCCATGGAGGCCGTGACTGTCAGGTCTCAGAGCAATGACGACATGAATGACCTTTCCAGGTGGGAGAGCACCAGTTTAGGCCGCTCCAGGCCCTGCCATGGGAAGCCTGGAGGTTTCCCACGAAGTTCATTAGAGGTGACTCTGAGTTACTTTAGTTCCTGCATTCCACAAACTTTCTGGAAAGTTACAAAGCCAGCTTGCAGACATAGGCCACTTTCTATTTATTTTTTTTAAGAAGAAAGAAACCCACCTTTCCTTAATATTGAATATTCCAGATAGAAGTACTCCCTTCGCTTCTCCCCAGTAGTCTTCTCTGGGTGGCACCTGGAGTCCCCATGGTGATTCCTGGCTTCTCAGAATCCCTAATGTGGAACCGCAATCCCTCTGCCAAGAACCCTTTTCTTTATACCCAGCAGCATCCTGAATTGTGTGACTCTCAGGCTACACTCTCCTGCTGTCTAATCCCTAGTTTATACTAAATTGTTAAAGACTGACAGTTGAGAGAAGTTTGGCAAGAGCTGAGATGCGGGAGGGGAAGCTGAAAACCAAGTGAGAGGTTTATAGTGAGAACACAGTGGAAAATTAGCCTCTCTTGGCAGCTAGCATGTGGCAATGACCTTGGCAGGGCAGCTGTGCCCGTGGGTTGAAATTTGCCCAGTTCTTATTTGCCAAGGGCTCCTCAGGGGCTAGCACTCACCTTGGGATACTCTCAGAATTGTTTCCTGAGGGTCAGCCCCAGTGAACAAGGGAGGGGGACAGACGGAGTCTGTGTCATCAGAGCACCCACATTTCTCTCTTACCCTTTGGTCTGTAAGTTACCCCTTTTTATTGCTGCGAAAAGGGAGCATCAAAAGGACATAGACTTTTGCTTCTGGAGCCGAGTTCTCATCTCAGCAGGAAGCCATTTTCCGAGGTGGATTGAATCAGATTTGCCAGAAAAAGAAAATCTGTCTCACCCTCCAGAGGAGGTTCACTGGTTCTCATATCGAGAAGGTTCAGAGAGAAGATGGATTTCAGGGTTGGTTTGATGCAACAGGGTCAGTTTTAAACTTGACAAAGTTATCAAATGCCTTGTTTTCCTCCAGTCTCTGCCTTCCAGAATAGCATCTGTCCTTCAGCAGTTTCCCTCATGGTGGGAAGAAGGCCTCCAGTGTTTCATCCCTCACAACTGCTCCTCTTGAGGCTAATAAGGAAAGTGGTCCCCACTCCTAGGAAACTCCCAGAAAGTTTTCCCTGTGTATCGTCAATGAATACATGAATATTCCTGAGGCAACTTCAGGAATACTGCTGGCTGAGCCCTGGCTCCCGTGAGATAGTCTATGGCACAGAGGATGGGGTTACTCTGTCCAGGCAGCAAGAGCTCACCCCTTGGACAGGCAGGCTGCTTGCCGATGTCAGGTGCTTTCGAGTCTGAGTTCTGTTCTGGGCTTGAATGAGGGATGCTGACAGGCAGCCCCTTGGGCTCCCCCAGAAATGCTGTTGGCAGATTTTCCCTGTTCTCAGTATGGAACAAACAGTTTCATGTATTCTCAGAAGCAGCAGAGACTGATTGGATGCACGGATGGTTTCTGGCCTCTTGGGGAGCAAAAGAACCACATGAAGAGGCTCTTAGAGGGCCCAGTGTCCTCACTGTTTCCTGGAGGACGCTTTTCACAATTCTGGCAGACCTAGCACCTGCAGGAAGTAGAGCTCACAGCAGGGCCTGTAATCGCTTAATTAATTCAGGCATGGGGGGGCGCAGGTGGGAGGTGGCCGGCTCTACCAGGCCCAGGCAGGCACGCCCAAAGGACACCTCACCCAGGTGGGCAGATGATGCAGGCATCAAGGGCTGAGAATTCAGCCAGAGCCTTTGACAAGGCGCCTAACTTGGCACACAGCCTCCTCCAACCCGCAGGGCAAATCAATTCCACTTTCATCAGCTGCAGACAAAGAGAAGACTGTTAGTTAATTCTGGACCCCAGGCTGTTCTGTGCATTGTCTTGGTTACTGTCTGGAACCAGTTCAAGTTCACCCAGGTCCGGGCTCAGGGAGCACCCACAGGCTACTGTTGATTGCAGTGCTCATTTATTTATCCAGGAGTCGTTTTTCGAGCAGAGCCGGGCTGCCAGGTCCTGTGCAGGGTGCAGGAGAGTGGAGGTGGTGGGGGAGGGAAGGTGAGGCCTGCTGCACCCACCATCTGCTGGGGGCAGGGCTCGGGCTTTCGAAGCACTGATTGTGGAGGAGGGCACTGGGCTCTGAGGGCCTTGGCATCCTTTGAAATGGGAATCCAGCGGGAAGGTACAAGGCCAAGTGTTACGGGGGGAAGCGTGGTAGAAAGTGAGGCTATAAGGGTAAACTGAGGCGGGAGAGTAGAGATTTCTAATACAGTAGAAAATGGAGAGCCATGCCAGGCTGGCAGGCAGAGGGGTTCTGGACACCAAATGCATCTGGCAGGATGTGGAAGGTAGGATGTCAAAAAAGTAGGGTGGTACAGGTGACAGGTAAGGAATGGTAGCAAGAATCAAGGTTATCTTCACCGAGTTCAGGGAATTCCCTTAGAGGACACAGGGCCAGGCTCGGGTGAGGGAATGTAGGTTTAACATTGACATGCCCATGGTACACCTAGAGGGTGTCCACAGAGCCGCTGGGTCAAGGGTTGGAGCACAGATGAAGGGCAGAGATAGGGTGCAGGAGTTGGCACCTCTGCACTTTGTATTTTGCACGTTCCCTTCCAGGCTCTGTTCTCACGAGAGGCATAGACAGCTGTGGCAGTGCCCGCTACATGGCTGGCCACCCACCCAAGCTTCTTCTTCCTGGTCTGTGATAGGGTAAAAATACCTCCCCCACCAGGCTGTGTCCAACATTAACTTGGAGGTTTGTTCAGCTTCATGCAGCTGGATGCAGTGGAGGCCCTTGTTTGGATGTGCTCCTGCTCTGGGCGGGCATGGAGTCATGCACACCTCTTCCTACACTGTGCCATCTCTCAGGCTCCGGCCTCCACAGAGGGGAGGGTTCTGCTGTCCTTGAAGGGGAAACTCTGCTTTGGGGGAATTTGGTTTTCCCATGACATCACCTCTATAATACAAGGTGTGGTAGATAAAAAAATTGCAGTAAATGTTTAAATAGAAATGTATTACATTAAAAGACACATTGCCTTTTACCCTCCTCAGAACACCCCCCCCTTACTTCAAACACACTTATTAGAGTGCTCTTGCCACTTCCTGAAGCAGCTCATGATGTTCTTTTTTTTGTTGTTGTTGTGCTATTGTGGCTGCCTCCCCGCCCTGAATCTGTTCTAAACATTTACCTCTTATGCTCATTTTGATGTTGGGGAGGAGCCAGAAATTGCATGGTGCCAGCCCCAGTGAATAGGTGGCTGAGGACACGATGTCATGTTTGTATTTGCTAGAACGTGCCATAAATGATTTGAGTTGATTCGGGATGTGAAGGCAGCCACAGCAATGCAACTAAAGGCCCTCAGGAAAGAGGACTTCAGAATGGCTCCGGAAAGCAGCAGGAGTGAGGGGGGAGTGTGTTCAGAGTGCGGGGCATGAGGGCAATGTGTCTTAAACAGCAATTAAACATCATCGTATGCTTTTGCTCATACATTGTAGATCTGGCTCCGGTGCGTCTTTCCCCACAGTGCATACAGGGACACGATAGGGTCGCATGTGACCTTCTTCCCTTCTTGTTTTGCTCTGGAGGCAAGACTCCCAGACACAAGATCAGGTGGCTCGCAGAGCAGTGCTGGTTTGGAGAGCCTTGTTCTTGAAAGAGGATTTGGAGGCATCCTCACCCCTACAGACATGACACCCTGGGCACCAATACCCCAAATGTCCAAATATAAGAGACAACCCTGCTCAGACACTCAGACAGTTGCCTGTTTCCTGTGTCATGTCCTTGGCCTCTTCTAAAGACTTGTGATTTCAGTAGACGCAATGACCAGAGATGAATAATGAAGGCCCAAACTTTTCATGGGGCTGGTAGAACTCAGGTGGAGGATCCTCAGGTCCTGGGGTTCCTACCAATGGCTTCTGTGCATCCAAAAAGCCAAGATCTATCTAGTTCCAGCCTCAGTCAGACCTGAAAGTCTGTTTCCAAAAGAGTATCCAAAACCCAAGGGCTGAACTGGGGACCAGCCAGTAGAGCAAGAAGAATTAGTACAGTGAAGATTCAGTTACATCTGGTTTGCTTCTATCAGTTCTATTTCATATAATTTCTCTGATATCTCATCAGAAGAATACTAAGTAGGGAGTTTGGTTGTATGACTTTAATAATGCCAACAAGAGGATCACATCTGAGGATCTAAGAGATGCTGGCAAGTATTGAATCTGCAGATATTGGGCAGTTTCTTCATGTATCAGCATAATTAACCTCCTGCAGGGGACTCGACATTATGCTAATTTCTCTGGGGGCTGCTCTGATTTGAATGTGTCCCCCAAAAGACATGTGTTGGAAACTTAATCCCCAGTGTAGCTGTACTGGGCAGTGGGGCCTAATGGGAGGTGTTTAGATCAGGAGGGCTCCACATTCATGAATGGGTTAATGCCGATTATCAAAAGAATTGAGGCTGCAAATTCTATTTTTTGCTCTTGTGTCATAGAAGGCCCCAGCTAGGTGCTAGCACCTTGATCTTGGATTTTCTAGCTTTTGGAATCATGAGCCAATACATTTCTACTTGCTATAAGTTACCCACTCTCGGGTATTTTATGTGAGTGGAAATGGATTAAGAAACATAACAAGTGCCCAAGAAATGGTCTTTGAGTAGATGGGTGTATGTATGTATGTATGTATGGATGGATGGATGAGTGGATGAGGGAGTGGGTGGACGGATAGATGGATGGATGAGCAGGTGGGTAGGTAGATGGATGGCTGGATGGATGGATGGGTGGGTGGGTGGATGGATGGGCGGATGGATGGATGGATGGTTGGATGGATGGATGGATGGATGAGTGGGTGCATGGATGGATGGGTGAGTAGATGGATAGGTGGATGGATGGATGCCAAGTTGGGTGGACTGATAAATAAAGAGCAGAATGCATTGTGTCTTCACATCACAGTGATCCCTCAGGTCTTCCTGATGCATTGTAATGGATGGAACATTCTTACTCACCTTGTCTGGTCCTCATCATAAGTCCTGTGGTGGAGTCAATTACAGATTGTGAACATCTGTCTACTGACACCTGGGTAAGGCCTGACGAAATCCTAGTTTCCTTATGAACAGCTTTGTTTTTCTGTGTTTTAGTTCAGTTCTCTTGGCAGAAACAACAGTAGTGTCTGGAGGAAAATTTTGTCCCAGACAGACTTTCTGCCTCAGATAATACAGCAGAAGCTTCCATTTTACTGCAAGTGATAGTCTGAGCCATTAGGTAGAGGAGTGGGTTACTTCCGGCTTCCAGAAGATTTCTATCACTCTAGAGAAAATCTCAAGGCATCACATCACAGGGAAGTTCCAGGTAATGTGGTGCAGATTATGTACATTTTTTATTCAAGGAAATAATGCATCCTGAGATAGTTATTTCTAAGAATACCTGTGGAGACAGGCTACAAACATCAGAGTTGAAATCCAGGTCAACTAATTAATTTTGGTTCCCATGACAACCAATAAAGTGAGCCCCACCTGCCCCCCAGAGAAGGAAGCATTCTACAAGTGGCGTGGGAGAGAGAGAGGCGGCAAGTGTCAGGGAGGAATATTGAGGGCTGTGTCATTCTGCAATCCAATTACATTTCTTCAATCGTGATCCTGAATATGGGGAAACTGAGGCCAGGAAATTCCAAGGGGAGCCCAGTCCCTGTACAGGTTGGGAAGTTCAGGGCAGGGAGATGAGGCAGTCAGCCCAGCGACCAGAAAGGGGCAGTGGCTGAGTCATCTGAATATCATTTACCGACTTTGTGACGTTAGAGGTCATGTGGGTCTTAGGAATGCTACCGCTCTTGGATCCTGGGTTCCAGAGGAACCACTCATTGGCTGGGGTGGGAAGAGACACTGGTTTTAGCTCCTATTTAAATTTACATATATTTTTAGGTTAATTTGAGAGATGGCAGTAACGAAGAACAATACGTGTGTGGTGGGGGAACCTTTGATCCAGAGCAACTAGCCTTTGCTTTCAGACATTTCTGGCTCATCTTCAAAATTCTGTCTAATTGACATTTGGTTTTTTTTCCCTCCCTGGAGGCTGCTATTCCTGTGTCATTAGGACATTGGATGTTAAGCCTTAGTCCTTTTCTATCCAGGCCAGACACTGCAGCAATTATAATAGCAAACAGTTGCATAAGAAACTGGCTTTGTAGACTCCGTTAAATGAGTAGAGGAGCCTTGTGACCAGACAGACTCTCCTTTATTGGCATTGGAACATTCTCAGGCATCTGTCTGCACAGAACAAAAGAAGCCTGGGTAGCTTTATTTCTCTCCCACTTCCTCCCCATCCCCAAGTGTTAGGGACGACGTCCCACTTGTGGTGCAAACAGCCACCTGCCCTGACAAAGGAAGCTGAGTCTGAAAGATCTGTCTGACAGGAATGGTGAGAGCAGCTCATTCTTCTGATTCCACGTTGGTGGGGAAACAATTCTTTTAAAAAGTGCTAATCTTAGCCAAATGTGGCGGTGCACACCCATCATCCCAGCACTCTAGGAGACTGAGGAGGGATGACTACAAGTTGAAGTCCCACCTGGGCAATTTAATGAGATCCTGTCTCAAAATAAAGCAGAAGTTGCTGGGAATGTGGCTCAGTGTGAAGGCCCTGGGTTCAATCACCAGTACCAGGCAGAAGACAAGAAAAAGAAAAAGTTCCATTGTCACATAGCACTAGGTTTTCAAGTTAGGTCTCAGCATCCCTGCTCATGGCTGATGAGGCTGGGACAGATCCTTTCACCTTGGTGAGTCTTGGTTTTCTCATCCATAAAATGGGCACAATGATGGCACCCAAGTAAAGAGGCAGTGAGCTCTGAATAAGACAGCAGATGTGACAATGAGAGCTGTGAGGTGCTTCTCATACTTGCAGCATTGGTGCTGTTGGCACCTTTGGAAAAGAGAAAAGACTCAGGAGGACAATCCAAGGGGAATGTGGATTTCTTCTGATTTACCCAATACCATGTACCTGCCCCTCCCAGTCACTGGAGGCCCCAGGTCCTCTGCCAATGTGTCTGTCTGTCTGTCTGTCTGTCTCTCTCTCTCTCCTTTCTTTGTGGTACTGGGGTTGAACCCAGGCCCTTCTCACTAAGATGCATCTCCAGCTCTTTTTTTATTTTTAATTTTGACACAAGATCTTGCTAAGTTGCCTAAACTTGTGATCCTCCTGCCCCACCCTCCCAGAATGCTGGGGTTACAGGCATATATTATCATGTCCAGCTTCTGCCTGAATTCTTGACCTGGATTAGGACTCTTCTCCCTTTCTTAAAATATAAGGCTGAATGTAAAGGTGCCTCTTGCTTCCTCTGTGGTTCATGCACCACACTTACCACAGAAGGGTGCAGCTGGTTATGCAAATGTCCTACTCCCGCTCATAGTCACAGCCTGCAAGTGACTTGATGGCAGGAACTGTCATCCGCTCAGGCCTCATCTTCTCAGCTGATGAAGAGCCCCAATTCAGTCCCCTTTGTCCACCCCTCCACCAGCAAGGGCCCCAAGGTGGCCCAAGGTTGTTTCTCATTTGGGCCTGATTTCTAACCATCCGTACAATTTCCTGGCTGCTAAAACACTGTTTACATGCTCCAGCAGACCCTGGTAGGCGCCGGCACTTCCGGAACCCGGAAAGGGAAAGAGCACCGCAGCAGCGGGGTGGATCAGCCCGTGTCGTTAGTGTTTCGCAAACGGGGAGGGCATCTGACTCTCGCTTACTGGATGTGCGGCACAAATGAGTAACAGCTGAGCGAACAGCCAGCGGAGATTCAAGGGCTCACTTCTGAATGGTGCTTGAGGGACAGGCACAGAGCCTGCTCGCAGACAAAGCTTTCTGAGAGCCGCGAGGAACACAATGGCCTCCTTGCATGGCGTGCTGATCCGTGTTGCGTGGAGAGAGCAGGAGAGAGCAGGAGAGAGCAGGAGTCACGGGGTGCACAGGAAAGTGGGGGTGGCTCGTCTGAGCGGTTACCTGGGTAGAGCAGGGGCGGGGCCGGGGCTCTGGTCCCCGAGTGAGAAGCCTTGTCACTGATCCTTGTGACATCTTCCAACAGCCCCAATTAATTCACACTCAGTGTGACTCACGGCCTTGAGTTAGCTATTGTTGGGCCTGGGGAAGGCGCAGGAGAAACCAGTGGAAAATGGTACAGGGAAGGGAACATTCTGTGCTGGCCTTGGATGAGAAGTGCCTGCTTGGAAGAGTGGTGGTGGGAACAGTGCATAGGAGCTGCCCTTGAAAAACCCAGGCTGTCTGGCCGAGTGGCCCTGCAAAGTCACCAGGGGCTGACAGTTGGAAGAACGGAGCAAGAACGAATGAATGAACTCACTCGCTCCCCAGTGATTTGCGGAACTTCTCTCTGTGATAAGCACTGTTCTATGCACTGCCAGGAGTTCCCCCTCAGTGGGGACACAGTCAATGAAAATTTATGCTGTCACATCGGTTTGGCCAAAGCACCTGAAAGTCAATACTCAATGCTACATACATGTGGTGAGAGTGCTAGAAAAAATTCCAAGATGCGTATTGCACAGACTTGCCCTCAAGGGGTGACTTTCTCATGCTGGAGCTACCTGGGGACCTTCATGAGGCATCCATGAAAGAACAGAAAAGTAAGGGAAAGAGACTCACCTTGGAGAGTGGAATAACAAATTCCAGACCTCTGCATCAGAGCAGAGTAGGCAAAGTCACCTTAAAGAGAGGCGTCTGTCAGCAGGACTATAATTGGATTTAATGTATAACTTACATAAAGAAAGATGGTGTGGAGATTAAAGGAAGTCATTGGTAGGACCCCCCTCCCCCACCCACCCTGACCCTGCCTGGGAGATCAGATGTGCCGGTTTGATCCCAATGTCAGGGACATCCCCATGGCATAGAGGCACTTCCTCAGACTGGCTGGGGAGGGCAGGTTGCATTATTTGCATATAATTCTTCCTTCCTTCTCTGCCCTGGCTGTGACTTCCGTAAGGGCCAGTCTTGTCCCTAGTTTGCTTTAACCAGTAGAATATTAGTAGATGTGACATGAACAATGTATGTTCTAGCATCTGAGCCGTATCTGCCTGCAAAGGGAAGTCCTGTTGGATGTCCAGCTGTATTGAGAGGTTAAGTTTATCTCCAGAAACAAATCCATTCATTCACACCCCCAGCTGGCATTTCCTGATTGCCTTCTTGGGCTGGGTCGGCACCGGCAAAATAGCGATGAACAAGACAGACTGGCCTGTACCCTGTAGCTGACCCTGTGGCGGGGCACATCTGGGCCTGTAAGGCAGGTCTGCACCAGCAACAAGGCAAGTGTTCTGGGCCTCCCTGTCCCTGTGCTCCTTTTGAGGCCAGCAGTACATGGGCAAGGGCTCCAGCCAGAGAGAGACTGGATCCCACTAAATGATGCAGCTTGGATTCTCCTGCCAGTGGTGAACTCTGCATGACAAGAGCAGGAGAGTAAGGTGTATGCTGCCAGCCCTCGCTGTCATCCAGGCCTATCCAGTGGAAACCTGCACCATCCAGACAGCCTGGCAGAGACTCTGCCTCCCACTAGGGACCCTAGATGAGTGGTTTGGTGGGGTTGACCCTTTACACATTTCTGTATGGATGACAGCCTGCAGCAGGTTCACTGCTGCTGCGTGTTTAGGAACAAGAAGGTGCTCACCTAACATAAGCTAGATTCTCTACACAGGCCCTCCCCAAGGCAGGTGCTCTGTGCATGCTGATGAACTGCTTTGGGCGTAGTCCTTTCTGAGGCAGAATATCAGAGTCTCTGCTGGGTGACTTGGTACCATTACGCCATAGCCTGGCAGCTTTTCTATAGTGTGAAACCCAACACTAAAGAAAACAGGGCCTGATTTGTCTTTTCCTCACTGATGTTTACTTTACAAGGAGCATCATCCTTTGAGTCTGTGGCTTTGTGAGTTTTAACCAAGGCATAGGGTCATATAGACATATAATCATCCCCAAAGTTCCCTCGTGCCCTCCAAACAGTCAGACCTACTCCCTACCTCCTGCCTCTGCCATCCCTGATCTGGGTTTGGTCCCTATAACTTTGCCCTTTCCAGAAAGTCATTTAAATGGAATCACACGTATGCAGCATTTGGAGTCTGGCTTCTTTCAATTAATAATCCATTTGAGAACTAATCTTCTCATGCACCTTAATAGTTCATTCCTTTTTATTGCTGAGCAGTGTTCCATGGTCTGCAGGGACCGCAGTTTGCCTGTCCCATCCCCAGCTCAAGCCATCTGGATAGCTTCCAATATATTTTTGTGATTATGAGTAAAACATAATTTTTCACATTCGAATTTTATGAAAATGTACATTTTCATTTCTTGCAGGTCAATACTTGGTAGTGGGATGTGCTGATCATACGGTGAGTATGTGTTAAACATTTTAGGCAATTGTTACTGGACATGGCGACACATGCCTGTAATCCCAGCGCTCAGGATGCTGAGGTGGGAGGATCACTCTGAGTTCAAGGCCAGCCTGAACTACACTGAGACCACGTATGTATATATTTGAAATTGTCAAACGGTTTTCCAAAGCGGTGGCCTCACTTGGTACAACATTGCACTAGAGTCTCAATTTTTCCCACCTTTACAGGCATTTCGTATTGTCAGAGTTTTCTTTGCTTTCAGCCATTGTAATAGGTATCTAGTGGTATCTCATTGTGGTTTAGATTTGTATTTCCCTAATGACTGAGGATGTTGAGCATTGTTTAATGTAGTTATTTGCCATCTGCATATTTTCTTTGGCAAGAGGTTCATTCAAATCATTTGCTCACTTTAAAAATTATGTTGTTTTCTTGAATGTTTTAGTGTTCTTTGTACCTTCTATATACAAGTCCTTAATTATAATACATTACAACTATTTTTACTTTATACAATCAATGATCTCTTGGGCAATTTTGAAGTAAGAAAAACATTTAAAATATTTACTTTTCCTTTAAATATTCTTGGAGATATTAATTTCTTTGTGTAGGTTCACATTTCTGTCTGGTGTGATATTCCTCTGTCTTAAGAATTTTTAAAACATGTCTTATATTACAGATCTATAGATCATAAATTCTTTCCACTTTTATTTGTCAGAAAGTCTTTATTTCATGGTTATTTTTGTAAGATAGAATTCTGGGGTGGCAGTTTTTTCTTTTAATAGTTTAAAGATGTCACTCCCTTGTGGTCTGCATATTTTCTGATGAAAAGTCTTTTACTATCATTATATTTGTGCCTCTGTATGCAATGTGCCTGTGTTCCTCTGGCTGCCATCAAGATATTCTATTTAATTGGTCTTTAGTGGTTTGAATAAGATGTGTCAGAACTTTTGGTTTGTTAGTGTATTGATGGAGAGCTATGTACTTGAGTGAAGTCCTCTGATCTCTTTGGATCCATAATTCAATGATATTTCTGGAAAATTATTGTTCATTATCTCCACGCTATTCTGCTTCATTTTCTCTCTTTTTGCCTTCCGGGATTCCAATTACACCTATGTTAGACCACAGAGTATTGTCCCACACCTACTGGAGGATCTGTGCTAAATTTATATTTTGCTCTTTTTTCTTTGTATTTCTTTTGGATAATTTCCATAGACCTCCTTAAAATTCACTTGTTCTTTCTTAGCCGTGTTGAGTATTCTGATAATCCCTTCACAGGCATTCTTTCTCTCTGTTTTTGTGTTTAAAACAAACTTCTAATATCTGCACTTAGATAGGTAACACTTAGATAGTTAACGCTTCCTTACAGATACTACCTCTTTGCTAAAGTCTCTTGTCCGCTCATGACTGTATACACCCTTTCTACCAGACCCTTTGATGTACTTGCCATAATTACTTTGAGATCTCATCTCATAGTTCTAAAATCGCAATCATTTCTGAATCTGGCTCTCTGTCTCTGTCTCTGTCCTGGTGATTGAACTCAGGGCCTCACATTGAGCATCGCTAGCCCTTTCTAATTTAATTTAATTTGTTCAGACAAAGTCTCACTAAGTTGCTAATTTTCCCAGGCTGGGCTTGAACTTGCAGTTCTTCTGCCTCAGCCTCCCAGAATGCTGGGATTATTGACTTATCTCTCAGTGGTGAGGGGTTTGCATTGCTTTTTTAGTGTGTCTTGTTATTTTTGATTGACTACCAGACATGGCATGTAGAACATTAGAGACTAAAATAAATGTTTATGAGTGCAAATGTCAAGCCTTCATTTTACTGAGCTGATAGTGTGAGGTTTGAGTTAATCTACTTAAAAATGATACTGAGTTTTATATATATCATCAATGAACTACTAGCTTCAATCTTTTCTGGAGGCATCCTGAGCAAAGGGTGGTATCTGGGGTGATGGAAACTATGTATTTGCCTCTCTTGCTGAAGTAGACTACAATGGTTATCCTCTGGTGGGTGCTTAGGAGCCTGATTACTGTGGTTTGGTAGTGATTATTGTGGTTTAGATATGGGATTCGAAACCCCAGGGACTCATGTGTTAGAAGCTTCATCCTCAGTGTGATGATATTAAGAGGCAGTGGGACCCTTAAGAGGTGAAACCTAGTGAAGGTCATTGGATCACTGGGGTTGTGTCCCTCAGAGAGGAGTAACATAGTTCCTGGAGGACATCCTGTGGTTCTCTCAGGAGAAGTTATGAAACAGCAAGACTGCCTCCTCCTCGTTCTCTGCCTTCCTGTCTTGCTGTGTGATCTCTCTATCCCACATGTGCTCCGGCTACAGTGTAATATAGTGAAGGGAGCCTTTGCCAGTGAAGCAAATGCTGATTTCATACTCTTGAACCTCTAAAATTGAGAGTTAAATATGCCTTTTTTCTTTATCATTACCCAGCATCTGGGTATTTTGTTATGTCAATGGAACAGTGACTGAGACAATAATGGACAAAAATGTTCTGTTTCATTTCCAAAACTGTGAGTTATACAAAACTCTTCTTTTCATATATTTTCCAGAATCAAGGTATTTTGTTATAGAAATAGAAAACAGACAAAGACAATGGTGGCCCAAACGTGTTCTCTGTCTTCTGGTCCAGCCTCCGTCTTAGGCAGGCCTCATTTCCTCCGGTCTTGGCTGTCGGACTTTCTCTGGCAGTGGGACTTTCTCAGAATCTACCCTCTTTCCTATGGTAGCCAAACTCTGCCTTGTAGTCCTGGTGGGTCTTGTGAAGGGAAAATTATCCTGTCCTTAACCTGCAAAAGGAGACTTCTAATGGGACTGATATAAGATTCTGGGTCCAGCATGATTTTCTGCTCATCCTTTTGGGGCAGATTTATGACCTGTTAGCCTTCTCCCTCCTGTAATGTGTCTTTGCCTGTGTTCTGGGGTGTCACTCAGCTGTCTGTCCACCACACAGTAACTTAAAACCTTTCTTCCAAGGGGTCCAACAGCGGGTGCAGCTCTTCCAGTGGCTTCACCTCCCCATCTCTGGACCCGCATGACAGGAAAGTTGGCTCTGGTTCTCCTCCGTGTCTGATCTTTCGGGTGAGCTCCCAGTGGAGATAACTGGAGAGACATTTGTCAGTGGGAGTTCTACACTGGCCCTCCCTTGGCCTTTAGAAATTTAAATTTTTTACCTGAATTCTTCTCACTCATATGTACAGCATCTGGAGTCTTTTCTTCTTGTTCTCTGGCAAGCATTGATTTGGTACTGGCCTCCCATTTTTCCTTGGAAGGATCCATTTTCTCTTAGATTTGCGACTACTTGGCTGCCCCACACCCTCAGCTTGGGTGATGGGTTCAGAAGGTTATATTTCTTATTGTTAGGGTAGAAGTAACTTCCTTCTGACTTTCTACATCTGAGGCAGAAACAGAACTCCGATTTACCTACTTTGATAAAGGAGAAACAAGGGCAATAAAGGAGAAGCTACTGTAAAATCAGAATTTTTTTTTCAGAAATAGAGAAGCAGAATGTACCCAAGGCTCCCATTCTGCCAGCAGACCCAGGGTACAGCATTCCAGGACAAGGGCAGCTGATGTTTGCTAGAGTATAAGACACAGAAAGGGTTGAATAAATCAGCAGTTATTGGATGTGACAATTCATTGCGACAAAAGCAGAACGACACACTGGGGCTGAGCCTGTATCTTGGCCTTGCAGGTGGAATGTATTGGAGAGGAGGGACAGCAGGAGTCTGGTCCCCTGATACCTCCAAGGAAATGGGAAGGGAGATGCTGAACAAGTAACTGACCTTTACACAATGGGAGGCTGTTGGCATATGGTGCTTGTTCCCCCAATTTCCCAGCAAAGGAACCAAAATTATCTCACCCTCAACAATTCAGAGACTGTTTCCTGAACTGGGAAATTTCCATCTCCTGATTTTGGTCACAGGCTCCTGTCTAGTGGTTCCCTCAAATGCTTTTCTTTCCACCCTCATTCCTATTGCACTGTTCCAGACTCCTGCTTAACCGCCCTACTTCCGATGCTGTCTCTCCCCCCGCCCCGTCCTAAGTATCAGCACGTAAAGCAGCTGTGTATCCCTCCACTCTTCACAAAATGTCAACACCTCTCACCATCCTAAGCTACAGCCACAGACTCACAACCCGTGGGGACTAGGCAGAAAGTGAACAGAGGGCCAGGGACATAGCTCAGCAGCACAAGCGCCTGCCTGGCAAGTGCAAGGTCCTGAGTTCGATTCTCAGTACCAAAGAAAGAAAATAGAAGGAAGGAAGGAAGAAATAAAGAAAGAAAGGAAGGAAGGAAGGAAAGAAGGAAGAAAACAGATGGGTGCCAGATTTGCAGCCCGACTGAAGAGAAGACATACTTGCAGCTGCCAGGGACAACTGTTTCTCAACTGCAGGTGGCCTTTGTCTAGTGAGATGGGCCACGAGGACAAGTTTTCCAATTCTTTCTGGATAAACTGGAAAAGGTGAATTTCCCAAAGTCTAACGTAAACTAATTAAAAGGTCCATCAAACCGTTCTGTGTGCCAAAGAAAACAGTCTGTGGCCTGAATGTGCCACAACAGCTGGCAGTGTGCACTCCTTGGTCGGGAGCATCAGTTCCTGCCCCCAGCCTGACATATGAGGCATCACTCGTCCCGGGGTCATTGGCCAGAGTGGGTTCTTGTATCTGCAAGATGGAAACCAGACATGGACTACTTCTAAAGCAAAAATAAAAATGAAAATTTATTACAGAAAAGAAGTGCACGGGCTCTCTGTAGGCAGAGTAACTTAGTTAAGAAGTAAAACAGGCTTCTCCAGAGGCAGAGTGGCCCCAGAAAGAACAGCAAAGGTGGCTGCTCACAGGCAGAGAAGCCTCAGCAAAGGACATATATTCCTTAATAAAGTCTCAAAGGAGTGCTGCTAATCATTCATTTTTTTTCAAAAGGGGTAGGGCTCTCCAGATAGGGTGGAATTTATTATTGCATAGATCTTATCCAGTTTGTTTGCACATCCTGCTTCCTTATCTTAGGGAGTGCAGTGGTTTGTCCTCTTGATTAACGATTTGCTTCTCCCCCATTTGCTGTCAAAAGCACAGTTGCTATTTTACTTTTCACCAGGCAGCTTCCTCAAAGTCCTGTGAGCTCCCTGCTTCACTACATCTGAATTTTTCTTCAAGGTTTCATGTGCTGTGCCCATAGACTAGATAACGCTCCTTCTGAGCCTGGTGCTCAGTGCTGCCTTCACACCCAGCCAGCGGACGATCTCTCCCGCTCACAATGACCTGCGCCTCATCTCTAATCCTTCAAACCTCCCCGATTTTCAGAGGCTGCTGCCTGTCCTCCCCATGGGCAGAAGAGTATCTTCAGGAGCACCGTCACCCACTTGCTCTCCTTCCTCTGTTTCTTTAAGCTCCATGAGCTAATTTACTTTTTCTAAAGAAGCTTTGTTAAGGTCTACGGACCACACACTTCCCCCACTGGTCCTGGTGATGTTCCCTTCGGTGATGTTCCCTTTGGTGATGTTCCCCTCAGTGATGTTCCCTTTGGTGATGTTCCCTTCGGTGATGTTTAGCATATTTGCATCAGTGGCTTTGTCCTTTGTGTTCCTCTGACTTCCACGTAGGATTTGAATTTGTTTATGAGATTAGACACAACACGGACAGGATGCTAAAAGCACAGTACAGCTCCTCCAAAGTAGAAATAGATTTTCCAGGCACCCCAGTGAATTACTCCATTTGAAAACTGATTTTGGCTTAAGTTCCGGGCAGAGAAGAAAAAAGGACAATGGGCTGTATAATTCCTGTTGTCTGATAAAACAATGCAGACAAACTTCTCAAGGGAGATGTTCTTTTCCTGGCAAAGAATCCAAGGAGAACATTTGCGTACAGAGCCATTATATGTGACTTCTAGTGATACACAAAAGACTTTCATTCAGAGCAATACTGACATTCCCCCATTTAGATGAATTATTGACTCAATAGATTTGTTGTCAGGAGTAAAATTTTAACTATAATATTGCAGTTAAGAACAACGGGCTTCGGAGTCAGAAAAACTTCACCACTTTTCTGTCTCATGTAACCTAGTGAGAGTTATTTTGTCTCTATAAATCGTAGTTGCCTCATCTGTAAAATGGGGTTGTTTTGGTTAATTTTTTCATTGCTGAAAATACCTAGCACCCACAAGTTAAAAGAGGAAAAGTTTATTTCAGTTCACAGTATGTAGCAGGGTCAGTCCATAGTCAGCTGGTGTCAAGGCAAGGTGGCACGGTAGAGAAGCAGTGCAAAGGAGAAACAGCCCGTGGTGTGGCTGGCAGAAGGCAGAAGACAGCAAGTATAGTAGCGAGCAACAAGCCTGTCTTCCTCCTCTCCTTTTATACTCCATAAGGCTGTAAGTCTATTGATTGGTGCCACCTCAGGCTGGGGCTTCCGTTATCTGCACCCTAATCCCAACATCACACCCTTAATCCATATTCACACACCCTAATCCAGCTACCTTTGAAACTCCCCATGACCACGTGAGGCTTTGGGAGAACATCTAGATACAAGCCATAGAGGGGTTAACTCTAGTTGCTTTTTTTTTTTTTTTAATCAAGGAGTTCTGGTATGGATTCAGTGAGAAAAGTTAAGATGGTCCCTACAATATTTTTCTACTGTAGAGTCCTAGCTCAGACTTTGTAAGTGAAAATTATCTTTAAGGTGATACATTGAGACTATGTAAATATATACATTATGCACAATTTTACCCACTAGTTTTAGAATCCAATTTTACTCAAATCAGTGATTCCTAGGATAGTTGCTAAATGGTGATCTTCTATTATCATTTCTTCTGCAACTATTATTTGGCAGTTTGTAATAAGAAACCTTTAGGAAATTAGAGAAAATCCAAAGAAATGAAAAGACATTGCTGTTTAATGTGTCTGAAGACAATATTATTAGTTGGGCATGATAGTGCACCCCTATAATCTCAGCACTCTGGGAGGCTGAGGCAGTGGGATTATAAATTCAAAGCCCAGTCTGGACAACTTAGTGGGTTAGCGAGATTCTGTCTCAAAATAAAAAATAAAATGAGCCTGAGATGTAGCTCAGTGCAAAGGCCCTGGGCTCAGTCCCTAAGATGAGAAGAAGAAGGAGAAGGAGAAGGAGGAGAAAGAAGGAGGAGGAGGAGGAAGAGGAGGAGGAGGAGAAGGGGAAGGGGGAGGGAAGGGAGGAGAGAGAGAAGGAGGAAGAGGAAGAGAAGAAGGAGGAGGAGGGAGAAGAGTTGGAAGAGGAGGAGGCAGAGAAGGTGGAAGAGGAGGAAGAGGTAGAAGAGAAAGAGGAGGAGAAAGAGGGTGAAGTAGAAGGAGGAGGAGGTAATAAAGCAGATAATACTTCCAATTGACCTACACATTTGGTGCAATCTGTACCATATTCCCGACTGAAATTTTTGTTTTTCTGTAAAAAGTAACAAGCTGAATGATATGGGAGTGCAAGACACCTAGTGAAGCCAAAAACATTCTTGAAAATAATAATTGGGTAACTCATATTTTCAATTTAAAACTTACTTCAAAGCTACATTGCCGGGTATGGTGTTGCACACCTATTATCCCAGCACTCAGGAAGCTGAGGCAGGAAGAATACCATGGGTCTGGGGCCAGCCTGGGCTACATGGTGAGACCTTGTCTCAAAAAAAAAAAAAGCTACATTAATCAGGATAGATCTGGTACTGGCGTACAAACAAACATAGATTAATAGAACAGAATTAAGCCTAGAAATAAACTTTAAAATTTATGGACATTTGATTTTTGATGGATTAGCCATGATAGTTCATTGGAGAAAAGGATAATCACTTCAACAAATGGTGTGAGAACAACCGGAATATCCGTATGTACAAGAGCAAAGCTGGATCCCTATGTCATACCCTATTCAAAACAAAATGAAACAAAGCTAAAGGTACGTGAGTTAAACTGTAAGACAATAGCTATTAAAAGGAAACACAGAAGTAAATCTACAAGACCCTGGATTTGTAAATATTTCTTACATATGGCAGCAAAAGCACAAGTAACAAAAGAAAATATACACAACTAGGGCTCATCAATGTTAAAAATGTTGTACTTCTCATCAAGAGTAAGAAGACAACCCATGGAATAGGGGAAAATATTTGCAGATTATCTATCTGATGAAGGACTTGTATCTAGAATACATAAAGAACTCCTACAACTCAACAGTAAAAATACAAGTAACAGTAAAAATGGGCAAAAGACCTTGGCAGACATTTCTGCAATGAAGACAAACAAATGGCCAAGAAATGCATGATGGGATGCTCAACATCATTAATTATGAGTGAAATGTAATCAAAACCACAGTGACATGCCATTTCACACCTCGTTAGACAGGTAATAAGATGAGGAGAGACTGGAATCCTCATGTTGCTTACAGAAATGTAAGTTGCAAAATACAGAAATGATGAAGCTGCTGTGGGAAACAGTTTGATCATTTCTCAACATGTTCAGTATGAAGTTATCATATGACCCAGCAAATCTACTCCTACAGAAATCCACCCAAGATAAATTAAAACATATATCTATATAAAAATGTGCATAAGTAAAACCTTGGATCGTGAATAACCTGGTTTGTGAGTGTTCCGCAAGATGAGCAAACATTTCTAGTAAATTTTAACTTGATAAAAAATGAGCGACGGCTAGCAATACGAGTGGTACATGATGCCAGGCATCGTAGAACCACAACTGAGCCAATGGTTCTCCCCTCTCCACTACTGTCTTTCCCTATTCCCTCTTACTCACTGCAGGATTGTGGGTGATCATCTCCCAACAGCAAGAGGTTATGGAGGAGATCCCAACTGCGGAGGAGGAGGAGATAAAGGTGGAGGGCTCCCTCACTTCAAATGAAATTAGAGAGATGTATAAAATGTGGGAAATAGTGCAAAACTTTGTAGAAAAGCACCATCTGAATAAGGCTGTGGCAGTGCAAGCGATGAATCTGTTTAATGACAATGCAATGTCACACTCCCACAGAACCCTCAGAAGGAGTCTGAAGCAAATGTAATTGGGTAGTTTCTTTGTTAAAGTTGCATGGAAAGAAGATTCCCTTGAGCCAATAGATAGCAGTGATTCTTTAGTGACAGTGAAAGTGTCCTGTACAGTAACTCTTCTCTCTCTTATCTCCCTCACACCAGCCACGAAGATTTTCAAAAGTAAGTACAGGTTAATTTGGGGGTTCTTCTTTGTATATTGTATTTTCTTTATTATTTTGTATTATATTACAGTATTGTGATCATTTTTAGGTTGTAGAACAAATTGTCTAAGTTTTCGTTTTCATATGAGGAAATTCTGCACGATACATGTCTTAGTTACTTTTATCTTGTGGTTAAGACAAAATAGCCAACACCTAATGTTAAAAGGGGAGAAGTTTATTTAGCTTGCAGTTTGTAGAGGTTTCAGTCTGTCGTCAGCTGGCTCCAAGGCACGGTGCTGTGGCAGACAGACATTGCAGAGGAGAAACAATTCATGGTTGGCAAAAGGTAGCCAAGCAAGCAAGGGATGACCACAGCTCTTTCTATACCTGATACTTATCCAGCCTACTTAGGACAGGCAGCATGCACACCCTTAATGCTAGTGCCCTTGGGCCTAGCATTGCACCATGAATCAGTTCCAGGGTCACACACTCTAGACCCAGTCACCTCTGAAAAAGTCTCACCTACGACTGCATGAGGCTTTTGAGAGGGTGACATCTAGACACAAACTATAACATTATGTACACTATACAAGTGCTTTGGATTACAAGAATATTTCTGGGATGAATTATGCTTACAAACCAAGGTTTTATTGTACATACATTCACAGCAGCAAAATTCATAATAGCGGTACAGTGGAAACAGTCTAAATATCCATCAACTGATGAATAGATAAATGAAAATGTGGTGTGTGCACACAGTGGAATATTTGGTAATAAAAATGAGTGAAGCAGTGATACATGCAACAATATAGATGGATTTTGAAAACACTAAATGAGAGAAGTAACCCCAAATAGTCACATACTGTATGAACCCATCACCGTACTATGTTCACAACAGATGAATCTACTGAGACAGACTAATGGTTGCCTAAGGTTGAGGGAATTGAGGAATGAGCTCTAACGGTACAGCATTTCCCTCTGGAGTGATAAACATGTTCTAAAATGGGGGAGCGGGTGTAGCTCCGTGGTAGGGTGGCTTGCCTAGTGTGCACAAGACTCTAGGTTCAACATCCAGCACCACAGAAAAGTTCTAACATTAGAACGAGTGATGGATGCACACGGATAATAAAGCTACTGGATTGTACACTTCACATGGGTTAATCACATGGGATATGAATCATCTCCTAATAAAGTTGCTTGAAAAGAGATACATAAAGCCAAGATGTTAAATATACAAAAATGGAGAACTTTCCTTTCCCGTATTTACTTCTTTATTTCTGTTAATTATAGACTCATGGCTTCCCTAGGTTACAATTCTTTACTATCATTATTTGATGCTCAAACTGTCCCACATTTTGCCAGTGGAAACAACTTCAAGGTGACTGTTGTGTCCTTTTGACTTATACCCATGATTCTTTTGAACATTTCTTCACTCTCATTTTCTTTATTTCTTGGTACAGTATAAGGTAACCTAGGCTTAAACTGTATATTCCTTGTCTCAACCCGGAGCCAGCCATTTCTCTGAAGAGCAGGCATTCCTTCCAGTGAACAGAATTCAGAAAGCAAGTTCTGGATATCAGGTGTACTTATCACTAGTGGGGAATGAGTACTTTGCTCAGCGTGCATAACTGGGAAATACGTAGATACACACATATTCACTCATACATATGTACACTCTAATCTAAATCTATTTCTATATCTGGCTGTAATAAAACTGATGAGCTGACACCAATACCTCTAGTTTTAACTCAATACTACAGACTCTGCCCTTACTCCTTCCTTTTTGTCTAACTCCATTTTTTGTTTTGACAGCAAGAGACTTTTTTTTTTTTTTTTTGCGGTACTGGGGATCGAACTCAGGACCCTGCGCTTGCTAGGCAAGCGCTTATTCCACTGAGCTATATCCCCAGCCCGACAGCAAGAGACTTGATTCTCTTTCTCCACAATAGCTATTTGCTCAGTCCTAGGCTGCTTGGAAAGTAGTTTCAGAACCTCTAACTCATGTCTCTGAGAAAAAAGAGGACTACTAATTAGAATTCAATATTTATTTAGCATTCTTTTTATTTTTAGCCTGAGGATATATAGTCCAAACACTGTTTCCAAAAGTTAATTGAGTTTGTTCTTTTCCTTCTATCTCAGTGTGGTTATGTTATTCATTTGAATGGGACTGAGTCTGGTTTTATATGTAGTCAGTTTTAGAATCCCTTTCCATTCTTGTTAATTTCCTTCCTTCCTTCCATTTATTTTCTTCTATTTTTCCTTCCTCCCTCCCTTCTCCTTCCTTCTCTTGTGTGGTATATCAGCATGGCTCCAGTGTCAGGACTGAAAAGTTGACATATTCATAGGCATGTCATTTCCTTTCTCATTACTTTTATCCCTGCACATTATTCCCATTCATAACCTGTAGGTAAACAATCTCATTCTTGTCTAGTTTATCCTTTCAGTATTTCTGTTTGGTCACATGAGTATATTGATGTATATTTTCTAATTTACCATTTTCTCAACATAAAGGTAGCATACAGTAGATTTTTTGGGCATTTTCCTTTTTTACTTAAACAATATATTCTAGAAATCAGAATCGATTCATAGAGATCCTCATTTTTATTGCTGCATAGTATTCCAATGAAAGGATGCATAATAGATAATCAATCACTATGCTGTATATATAAATTTAGGCTGTTTCTAATATTTCCATTGTTGTAGATGTATCTTCAGGGAAAATTCCCAGAAGTGGAATTACTGGGTTAAGAGGTACGAGCCTATGTAGACTTGCAAGCTAGACAAATTCTTCTATAAGGGTCATAATAAATTTGCACTGTCATAAATAATCTGTAAGAGTGTTGATTTCCCTAAAGTCTTGACAGCATGGTGTTGCTAATCTAATAAGTGAGAAATAATGTTACAATGTCATTTGAATTTGCATTTATCTTATCATGAGTGAGGCTGAACATATTTTTATACATTTAAGGACCATTTCTGTATGTTTTGCTATAAATTGTTTAGGTCTCTCACTCATGTTTCTTTTGTGGTTTTAAAAAGTCATTTTCCCTTCAATTTTTAAAGAGTTCTTTATATATTAAGTATATTAACTCATTCCCTGTAATATGTGTCAAAAATAATTTTCCAAGTTTGTTAGTTGCCTTTTTTGGCTTTGTATACATGGAAAAGATTTTTTCTTGTAGCTTATCATTTTTTATTTTATTGCAACTGGGTTCTGAGTTTATATACTAAAAGCCTTTACCTACACCTAGGTTAACAGAAATCCATTCATATTTTATTTTAATACTTGTATGGTTTTAGTTTCTACACTTAGATACTTGATATACTTGGAATTTATTTTCCTAGATGATAGGAAACATGTTGGATCTGAGTTTATCTTTTTCCAAATGACTGACCAGTGGTGTGACCACATGTTAGAAGTACTTATACCTTACTTAATTAAGCAGATGTTGCATCTTAATCCAACATTACAGTATTTGGTGCTGTCAGAATTACATCCTTGGGTGATGTCGTAGCTGGTGTCCATAATTTGTGAATGGAGTTCTTGCTTTCTGATTTGTTGCATTGAATATTATGCATTCTTCCTTCATTTTTTTCATGTTATTCTTGTTTTGGTGAGTCTTAAGCAGCATGGATAGAGGAAAATATTGTCTTTATCATCTTTCACAAAAAATCTGCTAACATTCATTTTAAATATACTATTTTAGCTCTGTTAAAAATAATTAAAAGTATGGTATAAGGGTTTTTGAGATCTGAAAACCTCTAAAAGTGTGGAATATTATAGGATTCCTATTAAAAATCTTCCAACTGGTTGGGTTAGATTGTGCTATTTTCTTGAATTTATAATAAAAAGAGATAGTGGTGATGGCAAATAGTTACTGAACAAGGTATCTGCATTTTGCTAAATTATATTCTGAATTGTATATCATCATACCTAAGATAAATTATGCTAGTATTAATAAAATAATAGAATATTAACTCACAGATTGAACATTTTAATAAGTACTACTGTTTTTATGGAGATAATACAGTTGGGTGGGAAAGTGTGCTTTCTTTTTTGTCTGCTAACTTTTGACTTGGCTGTACAAAGAAATTCTGGCCATTTGGCTTATATCTCTAGCTCAAGTGCAATTATTGATCTGCTAAAATTTTCCCATGTTTCAGGTATGAAACCAAGAAAGAAAGAAATATATTTATAAACTTTGTTAAATTTCATCCTATAGTGTGGCCAGTGACAGTCACTAAGTCTTACTTTCTGAGACCTTATTGGGAATTATTCTGTCAGATCAGATTGTCTGGGAGCATCTGGGTAACTCTGAGCCCCTGGCATCTTTGGGATCAGGCAAGAGACACACAGAAAACAAGCAAGTTTTTCTTTACAGTTTTGTCCAACATAGGAGTACTTTGTTAATCATTATTTATAATCCTGTGGTACCAAGGAACCCACCAAGTATCTTCTTCATTTAAGAGGGGATGCCAGGAACCTAGTAGGTGAGGAATGGGTGATTGTGACTTCTCATGGTGTCTTATTGCCACAAAAGGTGAGAGAAGGGAAGATCAAGTGTTTTTCGCTTTTTGTTTTCAGATGTAAGCTGTTTCAGGGTCCTTGGCTAACCTTTACAGTTTTCTTCCTCTAAAGTAAAAAATGTCTAAAGTAGAGGAGCAACTGCATTTTCAGACAGGAAAAAAATCTCTAGGGTACAGTCATTTGTGATAAGTTACAAGTCAGCCAGCCCCCTGTGGGAAAACTTTAACTATTTCTTTCCTTCCCTTACCTGTTCCACTTCAGTTCCCCTCGGCCACAAATCTAGCCCCACCCTCATCTACCTTGGCAACTCACTCCCTCAGGTTGTTCTGATCCGCAAGCAATTCCTGCTCCCTCTGGCTATTCTGGCCCAGACATCCTCCCCCCTCTCAGGCTATTCTGACCCAGGAACACCTGCCCTCCCCCACCAAAAACAAAACAAAACAAAATAAAAACTTAAAAGACCATGCTTTGCTCAGCTTGCTGCTGCCTTGGTCCACTAGTCAGCTTGCTATTCCGTCCACTCCCCCCAATAAAGACTTCCCTCGTGTCAGAAGGTCTGGTCTGGTTCTGAGTGGGTCTCGGTTCTATCAGTTAGGTGACTGGTTGTGTTTCCTGGCCCATTCTTGATGTCATAGGTCCAAAGTTCCCCTACTTTTTTTCATGCATTCTAGTTCTTTTCTATCGTGTTCACTCAAGGTTTCCATGAGTTGTCTACGCTCTTCTGTGTTCTTATCAGCGTCACTTCGGATGTGCTGAGCAATTCTTTCATTATTGTTGTCATTTCTTTTTCTGCCTGAGACATTATTTCTTTTTTTTTTTTTTTTTTCCGGGACCGGGGATCGAACTCAGGGCCGTAGTGCTTAGCGGCAAGCACTTAGCCCACTGAGCTGTACCTCCAGCCCCTGAGACATTATTTCTGATCTGATGTCTTCTGTGGCCTGATAGAGTTGCTTTACTTCAGTTGCTATCATTTCAGAAATTTCAGGTGTATGACTTCCAGGCTCTTCTGTGTTGATGTCTCCTGGACTTGTTCTGGGTGGTGTGGAGGTCTGAGATTGCATTTTGCTCCTTCCTTTTGTCGTTTTTGAAGATCCAGAGGCTCCCTGGGGCACAGCCTCACTCCCACGGTGGTGTAGGAGTAGCAGGGGAGGATCTGGAGTCCAGTCCGTGGGTCGTCATCGTCGTCGCCACCGCCCCCCGCCCCCCCAACCCCCGTGCTCAGCCTGGCTCCTGTGCTGGTGTGTGCGGGCAAGGTGGGGATGCTAGGGGTGCAGGGAGTGGCCACCAAGGCCCCAGAAGGTGTCCTGGGCTCCACGTGCCTCACATGCTGGTCGCAGAGGTGAGGGGGCAGCTAACTGGGGTTCCTGGAGATGTCCCAGGATTTAAAAAATTTCAACTCGTAGATATTTTTGGTCCTGTGAAACTTTACCTAGTGGCTTACAGATTGCCTTCATCTAAAGTCTGTGAGACGATGGTACAAATTGGATTAAGATCTTACACTTCCAAATACACAAGATTAAGGGGATGAATCCCAAGTAATCACTCCTTTTGTGCTTTCTTACCGTCTTGTAGGATGGGGAGTCATTCAGACAGGCCTGCCAGACATTTCTCAGACCTCTAGCGCACAGTCGGTGCTCCCACCAAATGGCCGGGCGAGTGGGTGAACACGTGCACCAGTGACTGCAATGATGGTTTCCACTGAATATAGCAAATGCCAGCGATATTGGATCTTAATAAGAAGAGACTTGCTGTGTCCTTCCTGTCATTCTTGCGATTCTGAGTTTGAACTTGAGCATCTCATTTTTCAACTCTGGGTTTATTTTACTTCCTGTACTTCAGGGAGGGCAGAGCTTCCTCCAAGTCTCTGTGAAGTGAGCCTTAGATAAACTGCAGAGGTGTGAAAAGCACCTGTCTAAGAAGATCTATAAAACGTCCCCTGTGGGTCTTTAATCCGGTGCCTCCAGGGTGTGCGGCTTTGGCAGTTCATGGGGGTTCAGTCAAACGCAGACAAGTGGGAATGGGTTTCCTCTTTACCCAGTTAGCTACTCAGTGAATTTCTTTCCTTTCTTTCTTTTCTTTTGCTTGACACTGTTCACAAACTTATTTTGAGTTATGTCTGAGGTGGATGGGGCTGTGAATGGTGTTTGATAATTAAGAGGACGGCTATTTCAAAAATCTACTCAAGGGTTTTGCTAGTTTAACTTTAAACCCCACATGAGCTGCACTAAGTAGGAGAAATGGTCAGTCTAGATCTGTTTCACTATGACTTATGCTAATGACAACATGTTTCATATTTTTTCAAGCTATTTGGGATATTAAGCAAGTTAAGCTTATCTTGCAAAACCTGAATTGGCATAAAGCTATTAGAGTAGGATTCCCATTCTAGCAAAACTATATAATTAAATGTAGAAGACTTGATAAATATTTGATAAACTCAATTTAGCTTACATTTATTGAGTACCTTCTCTGTATGTGTAAGGCATAAAATGCAATGCTACAAGGTTTACAAAAAAAGAATAAGGTAGTTTACCAAGCCTTGACTTCTTAAGTATTTTATGTGAATAATGCTAAAACATGTCATGTTTTTTTAAATTAGCTTATGCATTGTATATTCCCCCTATACACAAGGACACAGCTTCCCCTATACCAAATTTTAATACTACTGTATGTATGGCAGAACAGTTTTGTGGAAACAAACAATTAAAATGTTCCCACTGTAAGTATAGCTTGTAAAATGTTGGTAGGGTTTAAACAATGCTGCTAAAAATATTAATTTAGACAGAGTGTTCTAGCTGAGAGCCAAACAAAGGCACAGAATTCATTTACAGGCTCTTTTGCCAGGGCTACACATGTACACTGTCACTTGTGGATTTAATTCTCTCTTTTGCTTGAAAGGTTTTCCCTAAGCTAATGTGAAGAAATCCGCCAAGAGAGGCTAGTCCTCTCACCCACAGAACTCGATCTGGGTTGGAGAGCAGACAGATAACACTATCTCCTCTCAAAAAGCCCTTAGCACTGATGGGATTCTCCCCTACCCATCCTTCCTGCACTTACTAAAAGGCCCTATAGAAAGTCTCTATGATTTCTTCCTTTGTATTTCTCATTAGGGCCTGAGAGGAACCCTATTGAGTTTCCCTGACATTATCTCGATCCACCTGATGCCTGGGTGTTTAGAAATGTCATATTGCTTGAGAGATAATATCAGCCCTGATTACGTCTGTCACAGAGCTGGGCTTGGAGCAAGTCAGTATAGAGAGTGTAGGAAAGCGAGTCCTCCTTGTACTGTGGAGTAGACAGTTTAGGACAAGGCCAGTTACATGTCTACCCTTCTAGGACACCAAGAATACACAGGGCCCCCAGAGTCACTCTTTTCCTCTTATCTCCTCTGCTCTGGTAGGGTCCCACATCGCCTTGGTTTAGGGATTCTAGGGGGAAATAAACACGATTGACATTACCTTCAGAGATAATTTCATACAAAATTTGCAAACCCAGAAGCTACGAAGGGCCAAATGAATTTATAAATGCATGGATCTCACTTAACACAGTAAAGAATCTAAACTTGCCATCTGAAAGGAATTCAACTTTAAAACACTTCATACCCCCACCCCACCCCAGTGCAGCTGGCTAGACAAAACACATTTGTAGACATCAACTGACCCTCATACCACCAATATATAATTCCTGGTCTGGCCTGTGCTCTTATTTCATAGCTAGGGAACCCAAATCCATACATGAAAAGGTACTTGTTTCTGGGGCAGAAGTAGGATCCAGGTTACATAAGTTTCCTTCTCTCACTAGTAACTCCACGAAGCTTCCTGGATTACTTGTTGGGAACAAGAAATGGAGTTTCTAGACTTCTAAGTCTCAGATACAGGTGGATGGTTTCTGTGGCTCAGTTTCTAGATCTATAATCTGGAGATGAGGCTACCCTTGTTATTTCCCTTACACCCCTGACAAGGCACTTGCTTGTTTTGGCCTCCACCCCTGTAGGATGGGAACTGGTTATACCGTGGGTCTGGAATGTCCTCCAAAGGCTCATGCATTGAAGACTTGTTCAAATGCAAGAATTTTGGGAAATGACTGGATCATGAAGTCTCCTTCCTCTTCCATGAATTCATCCATTGATAGATTCAAAATTCTATGGCAATACTGGGAAGCAGGGAAAACATTTGGAAGAGTGGACCACTGGAGGTGTGCCTTTGAAGGGTATATTTTGTTTCTGAGTACTTCTTATCTCTCTGTGCTTCCTAGCCTCTATGAAGTGAGCAGCTTTGCTCCGCCACGCCCTATCACCGTGATGATTCCGCTTTACAGAGGACCAGAAATAACGGAGCCAAGTAACCATGGGCTGAAACCATGATTTGACGTCAATCTTTCCTCCTTTACTTGAATTCCTCAGGTGTTCCATCACTTTGATGGGAAGCTGACCAACACAGGACTCTATGGATGAGACTGCTGTGAAGATGGAATGTGTTTACAATAGAAAGTCCTTAGAAGACTGCCTGATACAAACTGAGCTCTGGTGAAGGGTTATCACTGTGTTGTTGTATTGACATTATTATTTGACATGACTTAAAACAACATTGGAAAAATAAAAACATTACTCAGAAGCCCAACTAATAGGAAATGACTAAACTCAAGCTTTGTGTGTGATTCACACTATATACCAAGGGAAATTACAAGAAGAGAAATTATACAGCCCAGCCAGCAAAACTGAATCATGAAAACCAAGCAGTAATGCTATCCAAGGTAAATCTTTTCATCAGCCAGGGTGGTAAGAATTAAGCAAATTTGTTCTCCAGGAAGATATGGCAGACAGCTTTCCCTGAAAAAGAAAAATTGAACAATCTGCTTACTAAAAACGCTTATGAAAGAAAATTTTCCTTCAGAAATACTTCATATTCAAACTCATTATGAGCCAGAAAAATAGGCGGGGAATTCTTCTTCAAGTGAACTGAGATAGAAAGTGTTTGTAATTTTAAAAGTTTCCAAAATATAAAACAAGATAATTTCGTAATTTACGCTATTAAAACAAATAAAATCTCAAATGGGGTGTCATAAAACCTACAGTGAATATTTAAATTTTAAAACCATGTCTTATGGGAAAAGATGCATTGCCACTAATCCCCTCAAGATATTCCTCCTCTCTGTGACACACTGATTCCGTCATTCTTGTCGTTTTCGAAAGCAGTCTGGATGTTCTCTTCCGTGAATGCCTTGAGTTGCACTGTCACAGCTTCCTTGCTGTCCTGAATTGATTCAAAAGGTTTCCCTTTCATGGTCATTTTGACTTTGAGGAAGAGCCAGAGGTCACATGCCAGATCCAGTGAACAAGGTGGATGAGGACGCACTGCAGTATTTTTACAAGACTGTGTTCCCATTGGATGGCCCTCAGCAGGATCACTCACCAGTTCTTGATCACAACTCATCAAGACCCTCAGCAAAGAGGTCTTCCGGAACAGAAAGCAACAAGAGCGATGGCATAACTGTGCTCAAAGGAAGGGAGATTTAGAATTTCCATTTTGAGTGGTATTAATGGCAATGCGTCTTTTATTATAGTAAATTTTAAAAATATAAACATTTACTGATTTTTTATCACATCTCATGGATACTTAAACAGTTCTGTCTTCTGTTGGGTTTCTGCATGCAGGAAGTTTGTTGGGAGCACCCACTTTGACACCTTGGATCCTTTCCTTCACATCTACCTCAGTGGCTCTGACATTTCTGCTTTATTTCATGTGTGTTCCTGCTTTCTACAAGCTTCCAAGATCCATCCTGGTTGCATGTTCCCACATCTTCCAAGGGTCCTTTCCAGGGTGTCCAACGCATACACATACACAAGAGAGTCTCTTCACATCAACAACCTCTCCCGAATCCCATTTCATGCCCCTTGCCCTGGTCCAGCACTCCAGGATGCAGTGCGTGGTTGCAGGTACTCTCATTCCTTAGCACTCTCCAGCTGGGCGTGCTGTAATTTCACCCTTAACACTAGGCTGGAGCCAGAGAGCAGGTGGAGGCAAACCCTGGTAGGAATACACACCACCTTGAGGAGCACATGCTTCTGTACGGTCCCCAAGCAACGGCAGAGGGAGTAGTGGCCCAGTGCCGCAGAGCCAAAGGGTCAGAAGGAGTTCTCCAGGTGACCCATGTTAATCCTCAGGATCCCACTCCTCCCCACTCAGGCCCTGCGCTGACACAGTATGCACTGCACTCCATGCCCAGAACTGGGGCTCCTCTAACAATGAGGGCCTGGGCCTGTCCTTTCCTGTCTTCTGCCTGCAAGATGTAAGAGTCTTTATTTGCTGTGGACGACACTCTCTGAATTTCACATGTTGGTTTTTAATGGTCTTCCCCCAAGGCATCAATGGCCTGCTCATTAAAAAGCAGCCTATTTCACTGGGATCATTCATTTCATTATCATATTACTTTGGGCCTTAAACTCCCAAATGCCAGAGAGAATAGAGAGAGGTTGCTACAGAAAACAGCAGAAGTTGGATGTGGGAACCGAAAGATAGCTAGATAAGAGGAATAAATTCTAGTACTCTGCAGTACTGTAGGGCAACCATCATTACAGTTTATTTATACCTCAGAATAACTAAAAGAGATGCATTTGAAAGTTTCCAACACAAAGAAATGCTAATTACTCATTTGATCATTATGCATTATATATGCATGTATTTAAATGATCACTCTGTACCCCATAAATACTTACAATTATGTGTCACATTAAACAAAAACTTTTGTAGGTTATTCTGATTGGCAGAAAAGGTGCCAGAGCACTCGCCAGAACAGCCCTTGCTGTCACCGCCTGTGTGAGGTTCACCCTTGCACCCCACCAGTGTAACAGTTAGTACCAGGGCTCCACTGGCACCAACACAGGCTCCTCTGGTGAGGAGTCAGGAGCCCAGGGCCCACTCTTTTGTTGTTTTTATGAGCTGGGCCCTTACTATATAGCTTAGGCAAGCCTCAAGCTTATCATGTAGGCAAGCCTGGCCTCAAACTCATGATCCTCCTCCCTCAGCCTTCTGAGGCTGGAATTACAGGCATACACCACCATGGCTGGCTCAGATCCCACTTTTGAACCGGCTTCCTTACATAATTCCTGATCTCAACCTCTTAGCTCCATTTCCCCAGAAACAGGCTCTGCGTCTGCAAGTTGCAGGCTGGAAGTTTACAGAGCATCCTTAGAGCCCCGCACCAGAGCAGGAGTGACGGAATCAGCTAAACTGTAAGGCAGTCAGAGCCCCTGCTGTATCAGACTCCACAGGAGCTCTGGAGCTGGGTGGCCCTGAGCTCTCCTGTTCTGGAATGATGGAGCCTCGGCCTTGCTCTTGCCCCGTGGGCCAAGCATTGAATGTGGATGCCCCGGCAAGGCAGAGTAACTTGGAGTGAGGGCAGTCCCCATAGAGGAACTGAGCACAGCTAGCTAGCTCCCTGCACAGCAGACGTCGGGCCCCCTCCCTCCATCCTGGGTCTTCCACACTGCAGCTAGTGACCTTTCAAAAATGCAAATCTGATCAAGAGCACAAGGGCACCTGGCTGCCTAAACTCTTTCACAGCTTCCCAGCACCCTCAGCGTCAAGTCCAGGTGCCCTCACATGGCTCCTGAGTCTTTGCAGGATGGACCTCTGCTGATTTTTGCAACCTCAGTTTTTGACATTTCTTTGGAATGTTTTGCTTCAAAAAGAACATTCATTTCTTTCTGAAGCAGAACATCCATGGCTGTCCCTTGTGTGTGTGTGTGTGTGTGTGTGTGTGTGTGTGTGTGCGTGCACACACGTGTGTGTAGCACTCTGCCTTCCTCCTTTCTTGCCCATAACCCTTCCTGAAGCACCTTTGACCTGCTAACTCTCCCTCTTTCTTTCTTTCTATTTCTCACTTTCTTCTAGAGGGCTTCCTCTCTAAAAGAATACAACAGTGTGTCTTTCTGTGCGTCTTATACTTCCCGCCTTTCTCCTATAGGAACATGGCTCATCCTGTGTTTAAATTCTGGTTCAGCTCCCCCACTAATTAAACTGCAAGTGTTGGGGGGACAATGGCCATGGTTGTCTCACTGTCCCTGGCTCCAAGTCTCCTAAACAGGGGAGTGAATGAATATGCAAGGCAGCAGAACATTTAGCAGGAAGAAAAGACATATAAATCACTAAAGGTAATTACATGTTCTCCAAACAGGCACAGAGAAAGCCTGGAATTGCTGGTTTTCCTTGGAGATTCTCTCTGAGAAAAAGGATGGTTATATCAAGGATGAGATGGAATTCAACATTCACCTTTACAGGAGTGTTCTGTGCAGTTCTGGATGCTGGAACTGGAGAGGTGCACAGACCTGGAGGAATTTAAAAAAGATCAATGAACTAAAGGAGTTGTTATTTCTGCAGGAGCAGCTGAGCAAGTTATGACCCCAACTTTGAAAGTTTTGGACAAAGGACACAGGTTGCAAGTCTGTAAAATGATGTAGAATATGACCAGAGACTCAAGCACGGGGCCTGAACACACTGGGACTGGAGATATCTTTGATACCTAGATGGTGTGAGCAGAAGGACTCCGGGATACAGCAGGAGAAATGGAGGCACAGATGGCTCATCCACCACTTTGTGAAGGCACAGACAGTCACATGACCACCTTGCCTCTCCAACAAAGTACAGAGACCACTAGACAGAGGGGCTTGCTGGTCTCTTGCTGTGGTAACCATCACAAGAGACCTCGCTCAACCTGGGTTGCAGCCACAGTGAGTATGTACCTGATGTGTGCTGAAAGGGTCATTCAGACACAGAAAGGAAATAATTTGACAAAACATCTTGGCATACAGGAGGAAAAGACAAACTCAGTGGAGTCTTAGAGGACACCAAACCCTCTCTGAATGTAAGATAACCTCTCTTCCAACAACCATCTATCATTTCAAGCAATAAAAAGTTATTCTTCTGTGTGCCAGTTTCTTTCTGT
Source organism: Dinomys branickii (assembly GCA_004027595.1). Taxonomy (NCBI): domain Eukaryota; kingdom Metazoa; phylum Chordata; class Mammalia; order Rodentia; family Dinomyidae; genus Dinomys; species Dinomys branickii. The sequence goes on from PVLD010002996.1 coordinate 51,207, forward strand.
GTAAAATTGAATTGTTATAAGGATTAAATACCTTCCTGTAGGCAAACAGTCATTCTTGGCACACAGTAAGTGCTTAATGAATATCAGCTATTATGATTATTATTTTAGAAGAAGCAACATGGCATAATGGAAAAGATGTGTCATTTATAAGCAAGAAATATGATTTTGAGTGCTGGCACCAAAACTTACTAGTTATGCAAACTTGGCCAGCTGTTTTACCCTGTTGACATATTCATCTCTAAGAAAGAAAATGGTAAAATATAGGGTTTTATGAATAGCAAATGACAAAGCTGCAATGAAGATTTTGCATACATTGTCCAGTGCTCACTACAGATTAGAAGAGCTGTGTGTGTGTGTGTGTGTGTGTGTGTGTGTGTGTCTTTTAGCAGTTTATACAATGTGCCCATGTCCTTTATGAATAATCACATCATCGCTTCTCAGCCTTTTGGCTAAGATCAAGTGTAAGCAGAATCACAGGAGACTGCGAGTGATGCCTTGGGGTTGTTTTCTGAGAGGGGAACGAGAAGGTGGTGGAGATGACAAACAACTGAACAAGCCCATGCACTGAAGCCAAGAAGCGGCATCTCTCTCTCTCTCTCTCTGTGAAGTAAAATGTAGAAATCAGTGAAAAGAGCAAGGATCCTACTACATTGGCCTATCATTATTCATAGCTTCCCTGCTCTAATGGACCCCAAGATCTAAGGAGAGCAGCTATGCTCTGCCATAACCACCCTAGGCTATATCTCTGGTCTGATCAAAGCAGACTCCTTTCTGTATGATGGTATCAGATGCTAAACCAACCCAAAGCTCCAATGTGCTCACTGTTATTTGGGGCGTCTTTGCTTTATTATGTTTTGTTTTGTTTTGTTATATTTTGTTCCCCCTGAAAAACCACTCATATCAAAATTTGATTCCCTGTAATCCCAGCACTTGGGAAGCTGAAGCAGGAGGATTGTTGAGAATTTGAGACCACCCTGGCATACAAAGTGCGCTCAAGGCCAGCCTGAACTGCCTAGCAAGACCCTGTCTCAAAAAGACAAAGAAAAAAGAAAGAAGAAAGAAAGAAAGAAAGAAAGAAAGAAAGAAAGAAAGAAAGAAAGAAAGAAAGAAAGGAAGGAAGGAAGGAAGGAAGGAAGGAAAGAAAGAAAGAAAGAAAGAAAGAAGGAAAGAAGGAAAGAAGGAAAGAAGGAAAGAAGGAAAGAAAGAAAGAAAGAAATTTGATTCCCAATATAATGGTGTTGAGAAGTAGAGGGATATTTAAGAGATACTTAGGTCATGGGCCCTACACCTTCATGGAAGGATTAATGCCTCTCTCAAGAGAATGATTTAGGTCCCTTGAGACTAGGTTAGGTCTCTTGGGAGTGACTTGGGTCTCTAGGAACTAGATTAGTTATTACTGGAGTGGGTTTTTTTTTTAAAAGCAGTTACCTTGGGCATTTTTCTCTTGTACATGTACCAGCTGACATCTCTCATGGGCATTTCTACCACGTGATGCCATCTGTCATAAGGGCCTCACCAGAAGTCAAGCAGATGCTGGTGCCATGCTCTTGAATCTCTGGAACTGTGAACTAAATGAACCTCTTTCCTTTATAAATTCCCTAGTCTTAGATATTTTGCTATAGAAGTACAAAATGAACTTAGATAGCAGTATAGAGTGGTTGTCTCTTGGCAACAGACATTTGTACCGGAATTATCTCCACAGCACTAACCAAATATTTTACTTGAGACACTTTCAGTGTTGCAGTGTAGTCAAGGACAAACTCCAAAAGTATGAATTGCTATTAATGTATAGATTCCTCCTCTTCTAAACCTCCTTCCTCTCTGCCCTCTCTTAATAGATAAGCCTGATACAGACAAATCATATCTATGAACTATAAACTTGAATCTCTTCCAGATACCATAAGTATGATGTTAACAATGAGAAGCAGATAAGAGAAGGCTTTCAAACCTTGAAGCTGCATTTCAGAAATAGTTGCAGATAGAGATATAAGCTATTAAGCCTTTTCCCAAAAGAACATGAGCAGAATGAAAAATCCATCTCTGTATGGATGAAAGAAAGATAAGAAAGAGAGTTTTATTTTTTTGACAGGGTATTTGGCATAATAAAGGACAAACTGAACTCTGAAAATGTCCAAGTCTTTGATATTTATGAGCTATCAAATTCATCATTTATATCACCTCATTAGACCTCTTCATTTTTATTGCTGCCACTAATAATAATAAGATGAGAATTAGTGAGTGCAACTCTGTACCATGTACCATGCCATCACTTAGTATTTCATCTTATCTTCAAAACAATCCAATGAGAAAACATTAATTGCTCCACCTTGCAGAAGATGACACTGAGTTTCAGTGGTTAGGTACTTGCAATCAAACTTAAGACTAGGAGTGATGCAGGCAGGAGTTGAACACAGGTTGGTTTAAACTGAAGCCCAAATTCTTAAAACTCTATGCAATAAGGCTGTTGACCATGGGCTTTCATTTTTAGGATTGTGTTTACAATTTCACATTTATTCACTTGAGGGGAAACCCTGGTGTGTTAGTCAGCTTGCTGTTGCTGTAACAACTACCTGAGATAATTAACTTATAAAGAGAAAAGGTTCATTTTGGCTCACAGTTTTGGAGGTTTCAGCCCATGATCAGTTGGCCCAATTGCTTTGGGGCCTCTGGTGAGGCAGCAGTCATGGCAGAAGCACATAGTAGAGGAAGCCATTCAATTCTCAGTGGGGAAGAGAAAAAGAGAGGAAGAGAAGGGACTGGGGTTCCACTATTTCTATTGAGGACACATCCCCAGTAACCAAAAACCTTGAACTAGGCCCCATCATTTGTGAAGTTTCCACCACTCACAACAATACCAAACCAGGGACTAGGCTTTGGTCTTTGGAGAACATTCCAGATTCAAATATAGCAATCAGGTACATGAAAATCAACAGAAAACAATAACAACAAAAAATGCCCAGACAGGTAAACACAAGCTGCATGGCTAGGCTCCCTGGTTAGCAGGCTTCTGCCAGTACATGTCAGTATAATATAAAGATCATTCAAGCTTTTGCCATAACAAGAAAAGATGTTACCGACTTTCAAGATAACATTTGTGCATCCCTCATTCACTTGATCATTTGTCAACAAACTTCTTTATCTTAATGCTAGACAGAATTCTAGGCTCATAACAATTTTTTCCTAAGAATTTTGAAGGCATTGGTTCACTGCCTTATAGAGTAAAATGTTCCTGCTGAAAAGTATGAGGCTGTTGTAACCCCCAATTCTTTGTATGTTAATTATTTTCCTGAAGGTTTCTTTTCAGAGACTTCTCTTGGTCTTTAGTTTTCTGAAATAACATGACTATAGGCCTCATTGTAGGACTCTTCTGCACTAGTTTCTTGGTAGTTCCTTTAATCTAAGTACGCATGTCCTTTATCTCTGGAGATATTTCAAAATAGCTTTATTAAGATACAACTTACATATCTCAAATTTACTCATTTAATGTATACAAGTCGATGGTTTCTAGTACACAGTCATGAGTTGCTCAACAGATATGTTCTGAGAAATGCATCCTGATTTCACTCCCTGTGGAAACATCACTGAGGGTCCTTAGACAAACTAAGACATCTATGAGGTCACTAGGATATATAATCTTATGGGATCTCTCTCGTACATATGGTCATTGACTGAAATGTCATGCAGTACCTAATTATATTTATAATTCCACAATAATCACCATGATCTAATTCTGGAACACCTCCATCATCCTCCAAACAAACGTTATACCTATTTGCAATCATCCCCTATTTTCCCCACTGGCTCTAAGCAACCACCAGTCTACTTTAGGGTTCATTCTTTAGAATTATTACTTTAATAATCTTCCCCCCATTTTCTTTGTTCTTTCTAGAGTAGCCATTATTCAGGTATTAGGTCCTCCTGACAAATGTTTTGAATCTTGTATCTTTCCTCTCCTATTTCTGTCTCTCTCCCTTTATTCTGTTTTAAAGACGATTTTCTCAACCTAATTGCCAAATATTTTATTGAAAGTTTTACTTCAGTCAAAATTTTTTTGATTTGCAGGAAATCTTTTCTTTTTTTCTGGCTGTTGTTTTTGTAACCCCCTGTTCTTTTTTTTATGGATTTAATATCTTCTTTTATCTCTCCAAAGATACAGCTTTCTTGAAGTTTTCTTCTGCCTCTTGCCTTACTGATTTCCTTTAAGTCCTTCCATTCTTCTGTTTGTTTTGGTCTCTGACTTTCATAGTAGAGCTCTGAATATCTGGTGATATTTGACAGTTGACTTCTACTCAGATATACTTGAGAGGGGACAAAATGGCTCCCTGATCTGTGACATTACCATGGGGAAGTCATCGTCAGTCTTGGCTGTTTCTTCCATCACCAAGAATTTTCAAACAAACACAAGTGCTGCGGAGATACAGATCCTAGAGCACCCGAACTAATTGTTTGGAACCCTACCCTGAAATGTCATTATGAAGTACATAACTATATTTACAATTGTACAAACATCACCATAATCTAAAATTTTTGAAATCTTCCCCAAGTATTTCTACTGTTCAGAATGGAGAATCTCAGCTGGAGAGAGGAGAGGGGTTGGTCTGCTTTGCTGGAGTATCCTCAACTCCCAAACATATGACTGGATTTAGCAGGTTCCTTAGAATAGAATCTTTAAATATTTCACTTCAGGAATAGTTGTCAGGCTGCTACAGTGCTAGGATCGTCCTGGGAGAGAAGCCAAGGGGCTCAACAATCAGTAGAGAGGTGCAGCACATCGGTGCTCACATAATTCTTGCTTTCCATAGAGAAGCTGCCTTGTGTGTCCATGTCTGGAGTCAGAGTGTAACTCTCTAGCCCAGTGGGTCAGCATTAGCATCAGTGGCATCAGGAAACATGTCAGAAATGCAAATACCCAGGCCCCATCTAGGACCTGCTGCATCAGCCCTGGAGGGGCCCAGCCCCGGGATCTGAACAGGCCTTCCTGAGGATTCGGATGTTCACATTTGACAACTTTTCCACTGGTCTTTCACTGCCCCGAGGAGGGCAGTCACCTGGTTCAGAGAGGGGAATGGGATCTGAAGGCCTAAGAGGTGTTTTTTCCTTGCAACATTTCAGCCAGCATTTGGGTTTTCAGAATCACTGGTAGAAGTACCTGGGCCCCAATTCCTCGGTCTGAGATTTCACATCAGAAAGCAGTGGTTTTGGGCCTCTCGCCAAAGGCCAAATTTTATTTTTCAGGTCTGCTCAGACAGTATCTGCTCGTCCATCTGCTTTCCAGTTCCGAGATTTTATTGTTCTAAGGTTTTATTGTTCTCCTTTGAGGCTCCCTTTATCCTCCGTACTCATGTCCCTTTTAGTCCCTTTGCTACCGTTTAAAGTGAGATTGCAAAAGGGGGTTTAATCCGCCAGGTTTTACTGAAGTTTCATGATATATATTAAATAAATGAAGAACACTTCAGGCAAAAATACACACAAAATAAGGAAAGGAAAACGAAAAAACCCATGATGTATGAATTCATATATTTGTGTATGCTTGTACACATATTTTAATACACAGAAAGGAAGGATATACTCCCAGCTGTTAATATTACTTAACTGAAGTCTCAAAAGAGTTGTGTTACCCTGAGTGGGGAGGGGTGGGGTGAGTGCTACCATTTTTTAAAGCTATGCGCTTCTGGATTATTTGGGTTATTACAAAGAGCCAGTATTATTTGTGTGATTAGAAGTATTATAAATTTGTGTGCTTTTCCTAAGGTCAATTCACATCATAGCCTGCGTGGCCTGCTCAGGGGTGACAGGTCTGGGCTTCAGACAATAAATACTGTTTGCCTAACTGTCAGATGTCTCAGATGTAGGCAGGCCCTAATAAAGGCGGCAAAATCCAAATATTCAAGGGTGTGACCTCTGGACATCAGCCAGTTTTCATCCTTTTATCTGATATGGTATAAAGGAGAGGGTCTAAGGCCTGGCTTTTCTATAAACCCATCTGAAGTACTTCACATTAAGAGCAGCCACAAAAAAGTCTCCTTGGCCCAGACTTGGACTAGTGAAATCTACAGATGATTCTAATATATAAACAGGGCTGATATTCACTTATGTGCTTTTATGTGCTTTTTGATTTTCAGACAGTGTCTCTCTATGTAGTTCAGGCTGGCCTTGAACTCACTATGCAGTACAGGCTGGATTAAAACTCATGGCAATCCTCCTGGCTCAGCTTCTCGAGTGCTGGGATTATAGGCATGTGCCACTGTGCCCGGCTTGTAGATGTGCTTTTCATCAATTTTTTGAAAATCAGTTAAACCAGGTCTCTGGTGGCACTCAGATCTTATAAACAGGTTGCTTTACTAAGTTTTTAAATCCCTCAACTTTCTGACATTACATAGTACAGTATCATGAAACTTTTTAGTTAGAGTCTTAAAATGTAGCAGTTTTGGCTTTTCTGGAAGTCCAGCAGTTGGCTGAGCAGTACTGTATATCTCATAGCATTTCCAAGCTAGATGCTCCCTCATGGGCCTTAGACATTATACAAGTTTTCATTTTACAGATGAGGAAATGTCACCCAGAGGGATTTATTCGTAGATTTACTGTTTTGGGGGTAGGTGAGGGGGAAGAAAGAAAGGGTGTGTGTGTGTGTGTGTGTGTGTAAGAGAGAGACAGAGAGACAGAAAGACAGACAGAGACAGAAACAAGAAGGGAAAAGGAGGGAAGAAGGAGGAAAAAAGGAGCAAGAAGAAGGTGGGAGAGAAGAAGGGAAGGATGGAGGAGAGGTGTTGTGAGTGACCTGCATTATTTTATAGGTTTATGTAACTAATTTATTTTATGTTATGTTAATATCGCTAAGGATCAGTTTTGCTTATCCTTGAAAAATACCAGTCAAGGACCAAATGAATTGTTGAAAATTGTTAATCTATTTTTCCTCTTGGATTTGTATTAACTTAAGTCATGGCCTTGGCCTTTTGCAGAAAGCAAAGAATGGTTTTAAAAAAAATTCTACATCCTTACCCAATGTGCTTCTTTAAGAATTTTCATCTTTGCAGTTATTGAAAGTATTGTTTCAGAAAGAAATTCTCTTGGCTTAGCTTGAAATATCCCAGAACAAATAGTGTGCTGTATGAACAAGGCCTTAGAACATGAACAAGCTTACACGTCTGAGAGTCACAGATATCTTGACTATTGTGTTTTTCTTATTGAGTCAAAGTGAGTAAAAGACAAGGTGGTTCAGAGCAGAAAATAGCTTATTCATGTCATTTAGCTAGGATTGCAAGTTCAGGAAGGAAGAAAGAAAGTAATACTTATTGGATGAAAATTTCTTATTGAGTTTTCTTGTAATAAAATGACTTTCCATTTCCATAGCAAGTCATTATGAATGTTATTTCAAGAGTATGACATCACAGATGCACACTTTGACTTTTCAGGTACATAGGTTAACCTATATGTCCAGTTATATCATGTCAAGATTTACATATTCCCTTACATACAAAAGTGTGATCTCATGTGTTCAATCATTTCTTCTAGTTACAATGTGTGGACAACATTAGGCTACTAGCTACTGGTGATATCACTGACTTTTTAAAAATATCTTCAGCTTTACTGGTGTATAATTTACATACTATAAATGTCACCTGTTTTAAGTGTACAACTGAAGCATTTTACTAAATTTACAGAATTGCACAGTCATCCAAATCTAATTTTAGGACATTCTCATCATCCCCCAAAGATCCCTTATGTTCAGGCAGTCCTTATTCTCATCCCAGCTCTAGGCAATTATTAATCTACTTTCTGTCTCAACAAATTTGCCTTTTATAGACATTTCATATACATGAAATTATACAGTACATGGGCTTCTTTCACTTAGGATAGCTTTTTGGATTCATCCGTTGTGGTGATTAGGATGGAGTTTCAACTTTATTGGCTTTGGGATCCATGCTGGGGATTGGTGAGGAACACTTCTAAGTGTGTCTGAGTGGGCCATGGAGATGTGACCTTGGGGTCTAGGTCTGATCCCCTCCTCATTCCCCTTGGAATTCTTCCCCTGCTCTGCTTCCTGCCTATCATGAACTTAACAGCTTTCCTCAACTCTGCCCTTTCCCCATGACGTCTCTGCCTTGGAGTCAGCCAATCATGGACTGAAATAATGAGCAAATTAAACCTCTCCTCCTTTAAGTTTTGGGAGTTGCGTATTGTCTCAGTGACATCTAATATATCCATGGTGTAGCATGTGCCACTAGTTTATCCCTTTTCGTGGATGAGTAATATTCCATTGCATGGATGTGCTACATTTTGTTTGTCCATTCACCAGTTGATGGATGTTTGGTTTGTTCAGTTTCATTTCACATACTTGGTAGCCATTTGTATATGTTCTTTGGTAATTACTGGCTTATTTTTTATTCAACTTAAGTACAATTGGTATAAAATGAACTTCACACAATCAAAGGATACAAGTCCTTTTACATGCACATAGTCCATGGTACTATTGTCACAACCAAGACAATAAATTAATCTATCAGCCTAAAAAAGTATCTTTACGTCTATCTATAAAATCCCTCCAGCCCCTCTACATTATCTGTTACTGCATTTTAATGTTATCATAAAATTTTAAATTTCAGCTTACTATAATTATGTCATTTATGTAGTATTTCTGGTTCTTTTGCATAACCCATGTTTTCACCTGGTATAATTTTTCTTAGGTCTAAAAATTTCCTTTAGTATTTCTTGTGCTGTGGTTTGGCCAGCAATAATTTTTGGCTTTTTGATATCTTCATTTTCTCTCATTTTTGAAATATAATTTCACTGGGTGATAAAATTATAGATTGGCATATTTCCTTTCAATAATTTGAAGACGTTTCTCCTTTTCTTCTGACTTACACTGTTTCCAACTAGAAGTTCGCTGGCATACTCACCTTTGTTCCTCTGAGTATAGTATATCTCTTTTTCTCTGGGTATTTTATCATTTCCCCCCCCCTGGGTATTTAAAAAATTTTTCTCCTTACTAGTTTTAAGAAATTTGAGTATAGTATAGTCAAGGTGGCACAGTTTTCTTCATATTTATTGTGCCTGGGGTTCACTGAGCTTCTTGGATCTACGAGTTTATCGTTTTCTTCAATGTTGGAAAATATTAGACCATTATTCCTTGAAAAAATTCTGTTCCTTTTTCTCTCCTCTCATTCAACATCTCCAGTTATCTTGCTGGCTTATTTTTCAAATTTTCATTCTTATTAGTACCTGTTTGTAGAACATAGATGATTACAGTCATCACGGGGAGTTGGTACATACACATGACAACTTATTTCTTTTTATCTTCCCTTCTCCTCCTCTCCTTCCCCTTCTCCACTCTCAGTCCTCTTCCTATTTGCAAAAGATCTATTTTAGAGTTACTCAAAAATATAAACAGGTATAACAGACACATAAAACCAGAGAACATGGTGTTGATGTAGCCTTACAGAAGAACAAGGAAGAAGAAATAGTCGCAGGAAGAGAGGAAACAGGCTACAGTCAGAGGTTCTTTCATTAAAATTGCACTGAAATTATGTGATGTTGGACTAGTTCTCTATCTTTCTGGAATCTCAATATTCTCAACTGGCTGAACTCTGGTAATTGTTTCAGATGACATGCAAGGTTCCCTCCAGCTTACTTAGTAAAAACGTTTTGGTTCCGGGTAAATGTTTGTGCAAGGAAAGGGAAAGCACTGTAAGGTCACACCCTCACACGCTCCTAGAATATCTTCATCTTCTCCTTCCCGCTCTTCTTAATGTTCCTAGTTTGAACAATTTGAGCTCAATAGCATTAGAAATCTAGGTGATTTGTACTAATCTTCTCACTGAAAACTACAAAGCTGAATTTAAAAAAATTCCTTAAAACCATGCAAAGGCCTAACAAGATAGTAATAAATTACAATGGAAATAAAATGAATACTTAAACCACATTGACCCAGTCAAGGGAATTGATCTTTTTATTGACTTAAGTCCTTAGAGATGGTTGTGTTCCAGTGACTACAAATTTCGTGACATAATTCCTCCTCATTCAGTGGATGAGATCATGACATAAAGAACAAGATCCATTTTCACAGTGAATTCTTTATTTAATATTAGTTGTGTCCAAGGATTAGAATGTTCCATCTGAAATAAAATAGCTGTCATAAAAGCTGTACTTTTAGATCATTAAACCACTTGACATGATTTCCAAGATCTTATTTCACAGTCAGAAGTTTTTAAACCATACTCCTGAGCTTTCCATAGGTACCAGAAAAGATATGACATTTTTCTGGGCAGTTCTTCTTCCTCATACTGCCACTTATGTTCTTGGTTTCTTTTCATTTCTTCCAACAGTAAGGCACGTTGTGAAATTGAGTTTCAATATCATTCTTTTCCGATCCATCAGCTCAGACACTCATCACAGAGTAGGTCAATGTGCTAGCTTTTGTCAAAGGCATTTTAGTTTCAGAGTTGTCAAAAAAAGTCTTCTGAAAGTATGTGCTTATAAAGATATCTGATGATGATTCCACAAAACTTCACTAATGTCGCTTTTAACTTGGGCCAAGGGGACAAACAACTCCTTTGTATCTCCTAATTATCAATATCAACCCACAAGTTTGGGAGGATCATAGAAATAACTTCGTTCAACCTCTGTCACTACAGATTCCCCAAGCATTGCATTTAAAAGAAATGTTATAGCTCCTGAATTGTGGTAACCATGGGATAGGCAATTCTGGAGGCAAACAAAATGTTCTTACTCTTTGTACTTTCAGGATTCCATTTGAAGCGTCTGTGAATATGAATGTGTATCTCTGTGGCTTGGGTACTGATGGAGGTTCCATTAACGATGTTAACTGCAGTGATAAAGAGAAGAGCGGAGGCTTTCTCCAGGGAAGAGTCTTTTAAAAACTACTCTCTGTTTTGGGCTTATTTCCCTCAAACAATGCTTTTTTAAGAATTTGCATTCTCTACGGAGAGGTCATTCCCCCATTCTCTAATTCCTCGAAAGACAGTCAGTATTGGAGAACTTCTGTTTCTGATCTTTTTCCTAGATACAGAAATTTCCAAAGTGTCATTCCAATTGCTATATAGCAGTCTTGCCTATAATTTTCAGAAATAAACCAGGCCATTATGTAACCTTCTAGATCAAGAAGTTAATATCCTGCTCATGGAAATAGTGTTTTGTTTTTTAATAGGAGAGTAACAACGATTATTATTGTTATCTTCATAGTATTTACTCAGAGTACAAGATGCAGGCATGAAATAATGTCCAGACAATATTAGCACAAATCTTTCTTTTCAATGAACTAAGAGAAACTAGCTGTATTAATATCTATTACTATTTTAACTATCATATATATATATATATATATATATATATATAATTTCCCTTTTCTCTTCCTTCTTTTCCACTTTTTTCCCATTGGTTTCTCATTTCTTTTTGATAGTTTCTTCCCAATTCACAATATCTAGTATACATTTTGGATATTATTTACTCATTTAGTTTCTCACACTAATGAGGCAATGCAATGTTACATACACGGGGCTGGTTTGTTTCACTTATGAATATGGTCTCAAATTGCATCATTCACCTATATAAGTCTTGAGTTTGGAAATAGTGTTTTGTGAAGGATATGGCCCCTGTACACAACAATACACCTTTTACAACAAATATTTGAGAATTTAAACACGCCTGTTTTAGCACAAGAAATACAGAAGCAAACAAAACAAAGTCTATTCTTTATTATTACCAATTGATATATTTCCTGGCCAGTTTACTCTGTCAGATAACCTTCAGCAAGATTTGAAATACTGTGAATTGCACTTAGGTAATAATCTGAGGGTTAAAGTTGATTGCTGTTGTAAAGGAAATAGCAATCTCTCCGCCTCATCACTCACCCCACCACATCCCCCAGCAAACACATACATATTATTTATATTTCCTGGCCTCAGTGATTTTCAAACCAGGACTCAGTATAACTTTCTGGTTTAAAAATAGAGATTAAACATCCAAATCAGCTGTGGTTTCAAGTAACATTTAATGCATATTTATTTTGTTATCAGGGTTTTGAAATGGAGAGAGTTCTTTTTAGAGCCAGGATAAGGATGGCAAAACATAAAAAAAACCTGAAATATAAGAAGAATGAAGTCTAAGCTTTGACCTAAAATATCACATATTGACTCAGATTCCTTTTTGCTTTCATATGTCATGAGAATTTTTTTGAATTAAATTGACCTTATCTGTCAAAGGTAAAGACTCATGGCTGCAATACAGCCTTGTGCTTTTGTTCTCTAACCTTTTACTACTTTATATAGTTTTCTGGAAGCTAGCTTTTAAAACAATCATAATATAATATTAGTGTCCCCAAAAGATGGGACTCACTTGACCTGGGGAATTAAATAAAGATCATTTAACTGATTCTTGTTGAAGAGAGGAAATCTTACTTGGAAAATTGATTTATTTAGACCTGCTTAAATATAAGGGAAATGCCCTTCACCCCCGTCAACTTAGATGGGCTGTTCATTAGCTGGACTGAAATCACAGAGCAAAAGAAGAAAGAATCTGGATGGAATGTGCTGCTACTATCTCTGCCACAAAAGCAGTGATGCTCATGAAGGCTTTAATTCACTTCGTGTGGTCTAGGGCTGAGTGAAGATGGCAACGGGACATCTGGGTCACATTTGAACATATTTTCCTGATGGAGGCTGATAATGGTACAATTTCTCTCTTATTAGCAATCTGAAATATGCAGTATCTTTGCACCTTCGCTCAGCTAAGAGGTTATCTCAGGTGTGAACACCAGGATTCTAGGGGGAGTAAGTGATTCAGATGAGATCAAAGAGCCAATAAGAATTTTAGCCCAAAGCTCAAGGCTGCACTGAATTTAATCTGTTGAAAATAAACATCACCAAAGAGCTTATTTTAGCTCAGACTCTCTAATGCCAATTGCTCATTGGATTCAGGACCTGTGATGGTGCTGGGAGAGAGGTCTATTTCTTTACAATTTCACCTTAACCCCACTGAGTGGTGTTATATTGTATAGCTGCAGGAAAAAGTATGAACCCCCTTCTCACCATTTCTGTGACACTTCCATCTGGATATCCAGATGGAAGAATCAGAAAGCTTGGAATGTGTAGACATTTCAAACACAAATTCTCACTTTCTTTTGCTCAATTAAAAGCAGAATATTGTTACTATTCACTTTATTCATTCTTGTAAGTAGCTATTCTAGTTGCCCAGTTAAACAATTACATTGTCCTCACTTGCAGATGACAGGTGAGTGATATTTACTAGAAATGAGATAAATCTATCATAAAGTATCCTTGGAAACAGTGAGCAGATTTGGAACAAAGGACTACAAGCCAGAGATTATTAACCAAGTACCTTGTTTTTCTCAAATGCATTCAACCTTCCCTGCTTTTGCCCTCTCTTCCTGATTCCCTGCATTTCCTATCATGCACTTCACTGTCCCTTTGAAGGGATAATCTAATTCCCAACTTCTCCATAAAAATATATATGTCCATTATAACATGGTGACTTTCTTCTACAAAGCTGCATAACAGATTGTATGTTAAGCAAAACCTTCTTTTCTACAACACTATTATGATGGTGCAGAAAGACACTCAATAGATTTAAGGAACAAAGGAAGTGCTTCAGACTTAGAACTGGCCCCCATGGAACTCACAGTTTATTAGAAAATATAATTATAACACAGGGCTTAAAGTAGAAAGAAAAATAGTATACAATAAACTACCATTCTTTTAGTGTCATTTCAAAGCCAAGGTAAACTTTCTGTGGAAAGTGGCCTGTAAACAGAGTGAGAATGAGATGAAGAATGAGTGGATTTTTGTGGTTCTAGAACTGGCAAAAAGTTCGTTCCAGCTGTAGGAAACAACCTGAGCCCCAAACTTGGAGGAGGGAAAAAGCAAGTTGTAAGTGAAAAGCATCACTCAATTTTGACTGTTACAACTTCATTTATTTTGTGCTAAATGATACAATTGTCTCTTAGCCGAATTTTCTAACCTACGTCTTTATCTCAGTTTATATTCTGTTGCCAGGCTCTTTACCAGGAACCAAAGGGCCTGAGTTCCACATTGGCCCTGCTGTTAAGTAGTCTTGTGGCCATTTAACCTTTCTTAAACTGTTTCCTAGTCTTCAAAATCCTATAAAATCTCTTCCAAATCTCACTTTCAAGGATTCACACAAGCTCCTTATGTGTTTAAACCACATGGAGATATTGAGCTACAAATCTTTATTAGACTTAAGCCAATTTTGCAACTTGCAACTGGTGTAAAAGTGAGGCAGTATCTTAGTGTTTCTTAATATAGAGAAATTAAAACTACACTCTTGGATCCCTTCAGAGCAAACCAAGCTCCTGAAGTCCCTTCCTCCAGCCTCCTTCTACCTCACTGTACCATCTTTTACATTTAAAAACTGAGATAAGATTCTACCCTTGTTTATCTAGTGACTTAATTCTATTGCTTGAAATCAGAGGATGCCACAAAGCTGTTTCTTGTTTGATGAAATCATTTGGATAATAGTAACAAACAATCCCCCAACCCATGGCTCTCCAGCTACAAGTGATCATCCCTTTGTGCAGTAACATTTCTTAGAGCTCAGTGTCCCATATCACATTCTCCTAAATTAAACCACAAATAGGTTATTCAAAGCAAACTCAGATGCACTGAAGGAAGAAAATTTGCCTTATCCCAAGGGAGTATACTTATGAGATCACTATAGCAATACAAACTCACAGTTGCAAAAATATTCAATATTACAAATCTTTTAGTTGGGGCCAATGATGTAGACTAGTGATATACTTTGTTAGTGTAGATGTGAAATAGTTCATTATGAATGAATTTTCTGATTAAAACTCAATAACACTATGCTTCACCTTTTAACAAAACTCAGAGTAGGGTATTTTTCTCTTGCTGGGACACCAGTAAATTTTCCTGAAGTTTTCACTTTCATTTCTCTAAGGAGGCTGACCTGTTCTTTCTCAAGATTTTTACCTTGGGCTGGAGGTACAGCTCAGTGGGGTAAGTGCTTGCCGCTAAGCACTTAAGGCCCTGAGTTCGATCCCCGGTCCCGGAAAAAAAAAAAAAAAAAGATTTTTACCTTGTTTAATCCTCAGTGACACTGTATAAAATAAAGGAAAATTAAAGTTTTGTTTTTATAAGACATATAATTCAAGTCTAGTTGCCATGGAAAAAATGGAAGAAAAGGACAAATATTATCTATTGTGCACCTGACATATGCCAAAAATACATTGTTTCACTTGAGCCTGCAAAAAATCTTGGTAAAACAGCAAGTAACTCCTTCACACAAGATAAACTTTATTGGTAGCAAATTTAGCTTTAATCTGAGGTGTGCGAAAACTAAGGGTCAGAGAGGGTAAGCTATTCTTTCAAGGTTAAGTGGTAAGATATAAATCTGGACTGAAACAAGAGCCATTTTACTCCAAAGCTAATGCTCTTTCCACTCTTTGAGAGTTTGGCCTAATGAAAAATCTCATTCTTGAAAGGGTCTTAGCATTTTGTGTATAAAGAGGATTAGTCAGGATCTTTTGAAGCCTCCAACTCCTGTTTCACTGGCACTGAATCACACACACGCACAACCCATTTTTATTTCCCCTTTTGACTGAAATTCAGCACCAAGGACAGTTCCTGGATCCTATTTACACTGCACTGTCCTTGCGGATTCCGTGTTAGGGAGCTTACACCTCCATTCCTGACTTCCCAAGTGGCACTGAACAAGAAGGAAATGTAAAAAAAAAAATAGTAGAAGATGGGAGCCTCTGATACCATGGAAGAAATTAGCACATTTCCCAGAAGACCAAAATAAAAATGCATGTGAGAAGAACAAGGGAACTAAACAGATGGGGCAATAAATGGAGGTAGAATGAGCTCATCAGGATTCCCAGCACATGGTTGCAGTCCATACTGAGCTCTCAGCTGACCTGGGACCAGCAGACATAGTGAATGAGTGGGTGGTTACTATGCTGCAGCATCAGTTACACTAAAGGATTAGGTGGCGCTGATTCACTGCTGCAGATCTGTACGACTTTTCATGTGGAGGAAAATCTGTAGGCCCTGGTCTCTGCCACTCACAAAACTATTCTCACGGGTAGCATGAGTCACACATGTAGGGTCTTTCTTGTGTTGTAAGTAAAGGATGTGCCACCATGTTGCTGAAAGCGGGTTTCAACCACAGTTACAGCATCTGCTTGTATAAAGGTGTTACCTGCAGTGTGACACAAGCAGCCTGCCTTTCCATATATACCCTTGGCTACAGGTGGTTCCCAACACACACAGAAAAAAGCACGTTCTGAAGTCCCTGTCACATTGAACAGTTAGCTCTTCTTTTCCAAACACCAAGCTCTTGAATATAGCCAGAAGGGCTGCTAAGAGTCTAGCCTAGTTCCATTATTGCAAATACAAGAAAACGGGTCCAGGTAGGACAAATGCCTTACCCAAAATTACTTAACTAGTGACAGTTGGTATTAGGACTTGAACATCTCATTCCTAAACCAGATTTTCCACTGCACTATGAAGATAAAATAAAACCCTAAATAGCATTTACCCTGTTAACTAAGCCCTCTAATTTTACTGCCTCCAGAGAAAATAACATCTCCAATGCCTGGCTCTTTCCATCTGGGCTTTGGCAATTTCACTGATCACTTCTCACATTGGAATCTCTTTTAAGAAATTTAAGAGTAATTATTTTGGGATATATGCTATTTTTATGTCTTCTCGTACACTGCCTTCTTTGTTCAGGGGGAAATTAGAATTCTGGAAATACACTAGGTTTTATTTAATTATTAAATGAACAAGCCTCTATTTCAAATAGCTGCAAATATGAATTATTAGTCTATGTCAAGAAAGGCTCTGTGGAGCTACATAGGAACAATAACAGTCTATTGTCACGTCCAGTTAAGATCTACCTAGGTGTATGAGTAAAAGACCATCAAATTTATGAGTGGAAAATTGAAAGGTCACATCCTTATCTGGACAGTTCTGAACATGTCTGAAGTTGTTTCAGACGTGGAATCATCTAAAATGTAACATTTTATAAAGAGCTTTGAAACCTTGTTGCTGTCATTGTTGTAGTTTGGCTATATGTGGGCTTATTTAAACCTTCAGAGTTTTCAAGTTCAAGCATGAAGGATGTAGGAAAGCGTCTATTCAAGGTCACATTTTCAAGGTGAAACTGATGATACACACCAACGACATGAGCCCATTATTCCTCACATCTCCCACCCCGAAGCTTTCCCACTAATAAATATTCTTACCTGAATCATTCTTCCATTGTCCTCTGCTTTACATACTGTGTAGACCAGGTTTCCTGCCTTTATTTTTTATCCTTGAAGAGACTTTCATGAATAGAACTTGTCTTATAATTTACCAACACTGTCCTTGAAAACCTCACAACTATTTACATAACAGAAGCTATTGTTTGAAGTGCAAAGCAGGTCAGGATTTGGTTTCTAGAGATTAATCACCGCAGTCTATTTTATATTATCATAATAATTTCATTTATTTTGATACAATTTGTTTTCAGCATCAACCTCAGCTTCTGTGCACAAGTAACAAATCCATTTGTTTCTGGTAGAATGGGTAATGTGATTAATGACCTAGCAACAGGATTTCTTTAAAAACACTGAGAAAAAAAATTAAAGATTTCCATTTTTAATGCACTGTAAGCCAGCTCCGCCTGTAGCTGTATTAAAAAAAAAAATCCACTGAACTTGTTCATAAGTCACGGAAAAGATTTTGAAACAAATCTGCCCCTCCCTTCTGGGGTTTTTGTGCATTATCTGTTCTCTCCAACAGTCTGAGGGCAGTGGTCTCAATCAGAAAAGTGGATGTGTGCCCCGCGCCACACCCCCATTTACAAGGACAGGACATCGCTTTACAACGTGGCGCCGTCGCAATGATTCCAGTGGGACATCCTCACAAGCGTAATGAGCTCACTGCCTAGAGGGCTGTCGCTGGACACGCACAGGAGAGCTCTCGAGTGGCCCGGTGATTCACACTCCCTCGTTTGCGCGGGTGTCGCCTTCGTCCAACAGCGTCGGCGCCTGGTCCCGCCCCGCAGACCGTGGAAGCAGCCAGAGCGGCCCGGTGGGGGCGGGAACTTGGGGCCGTCGAGCTCCGGAGGCGGCGGCTGTCGTGCGGCTCCTTCCCGCCTGGAGAGGGAAGAAGGCCTACGCCTGCCGCGGGGGCGGCTCGCGTCTACGTCCGGGTCTCGAGTCCCGCCGCGGGCTCCACTGTGGGAAGTGGGGTAACCTCCCCTTCAGGGTTTTTCGCGCTGCGCCGGAAGCCTGCAGCCACTCGTGGGCGCCTGGAGCCTCACAGCTTCTCCTCAGCTCGTAAGGCCCGCATCCTCGGGCGGGTTCCAGAAGCGCCTGAGCCCGGCCGGCCGACTCTCATCAGGGCACTGAGGTTATTTGGGGACTTAAGCGCTCCCTTCCTACTGACCCGGGACCTCGTATTCCCACCTCAGGTTCCGGCCCACGCGCCGGCCCAGCAGCCCTGCGCTTGGCGAGGAGCGCCCCAGCTCCGCCTCTGCGTGACGCGCACTAGACTAAGCCAATCAGAGATCGCGGCGCGCGCCCCATGCCCCGATTCTCCCGCCTCCTCAGCTTAAGAAAGGGCGCGCGGGCTGAGCCCGGCCAGACTGCTGCGCGGGGCAGAGAGTAGAGTTCTGCGACGGCTAGTGGCCCTGGCTGGGCGGTCCACGCGGCCAACAGCCAGCGCCCCGACGGCGCCCGTGCTCCAGTTCGCGGATGCTGAGTTGAGCGCGGCGGCAGCAGCGGGATGTTGGCGCTATTGGCCACCGGCATGGCGCTCGCCATGGTTGCCCGGGCCCAGGACAAGCCGGTGCCCGGCAACCGCTTTGTGTGCACGGCACTGCCCCCGGAGGCGGTGCACGCCGGCTGCCCGCTGCCCGCGATGCCCATGCAGGGCGGCGCGCTGAGCCCCGAGGAGGAGCTGCGGGCCGCGGTGCTGCAGCTGCGCGAGACCGTCGTGCAGCAGAAGGAGACGCTGGGCGCCCAGCGCGAGGCCATCCGTGAGCTCACGGGCAAGCTGGCGCGGTGCGAGGGGCTGGCGGGCGGCAAGGCGCGAGGCTCGGGGGCCACGGGCAAGGACACCATGGGCGACCTGCCGCGGGACCCTGGCCACGTCGTGGAGCAGCTCAGCCGCTCGCTGCAGACTCTCAAGGACCGTCTGGAGAGCCTGGAGGTAGCGGCGCGCGCGGAATCTAGGGGGTAACGCCCTCGGCCCGTGGGGCGGAGGCTCGGGAGAGGAGCGGGTACTTGGGCACGTCTGCGAGATGAGCTGAGTTTGGGGTGTAAGGCGAGGACCTTGGTCTTACTCTGGGCCCTACTTACGTCGCACCTCTTTCTCCCGCCCTCCCTCGTCTCCTTGTTGGAAACTAAAGGGTTAACCCCCACCCCCGTCCCCTTCCCGGCTCGCGCCGGGGCAGCTCCGTGGACCCACCGTGAACTTGCGGAGGTCCTGGCTAGTGAGCCTGGACGGCCAAGCCAGGCGCGAAATATCCGGGGGTGAGGCAGCCGCTTTCTTTTTCCTGAAAATGTTCAGGAGCCAGGACGCGCTCTGGCTGGCTGTGCCAAGGGCTGCGAGGCTTGCGCGTGAGGTCAGGTGCCCTGGGCATCTGGTGTTTTCTTTTCAAATCGGGTCAGGCTGGACCAAAGGAGCCGAGGGCGGTGATTGGGGGCGCTGAGAAAAGATAGCCCAGCGGGGTCACAAATGACCCCAAAAAGCACATCTAAGCAAACCTTTTAACTTCCAAGGTGCTTGTCTACTGAGCTGGACCAAGGTGCTCTTCCCCATTGCTTTGGGG
This sequence comes from Dinomys branickii, assembly GCA_004027595.1. NCBI lineage: Eukaryota > Metazoa > Chordata > Mammalia > Rodentia > Dinomyidae > Dinomys > Dinomys branickii. The sequence continues at coordinate 71,043 of PVLD010002996.1, forward strand.
GAAGGGATCTTATTTCTTCTCTCCTTGAAAGATATCTGCAGTTTGGAACTTTGAAAGCAAAATCTTCAATTAATTTTCCTCTTTACTTTCCACCTTCTTTAAGAAGTGTGGACATTTCTGTTAATAGCGTTTATCAAAATACCTATTAGCAAGGCAAGGTTTGAAATACAGGTGGTAATTATTGCCGAATTGGTGGAGGGTTTCCTTTGGCATGAGAGCTAACTACAGTATTTCCAGCATCTGTACATCCCATGAGTCATTACGATTACTAACAGCTAACATTTGTTGAGTACTAAATATGAGTCAGGCATATTACTTAATATTAACTCCTGCAACAATGAACAGTATGAGCTGGGTTCTATTTTCTGCAATTCATAATTTGGAGCACTTGGACACAGAGTGAGGTAAGGAGCTTGCCAAGGGCTCGTGGCTTAGGCAGCAGCAAGCTGATGACAGAGGTGTAAGAGAAACAGAAAGTGAAGATTTAGGAACAGCATTAAGAGCAAAGATTTCTGGAATTTAGATTCATGATATTTTATGCCTGTCATTTTTCAGTGGTATCTCTGAAAGCACAGTTATTTACCTTTGTGTCATTCTGGAACTTGGAGGCTGTTTTTATTTCTAGATGAAAGCTCACCAACTTTCAGTATCACTAATTAATTCTGTAGGAAGAAAAAAAAAATCCTCTCTGTATTTTGGTCTTTAGCTGACATAGAATTATGGGTGATAGTTTAAATTTTGACTTTTTGGTGAGAGGAGAGAAACAGCTTTTTTTAAAGAGGGAAAATAAGATTCACAATTTTCAAATATTGCAGCAAAGTAATTCTTGTATGACTTTGAAATCCTTTGAAATCCTCCAACTTTGGAAATCCTTTCCCACCAAAACAAAAAATTAAAAAAGGCTCATGAGGAGCCTTTTGAGTCATTGGTACAATTGAATGACGAGTTTTTAGAAGCTTTTCCCTGTGTGGTCAGGTCACTGGAGCTACATGTCACGATTTCTGTTCCACCGTCCTGAATATTTTTTCCCCATATTTGTCTTCTCTTCCAACTGAAAGCTCCAGCTCCGCACCAATACATCTACCACGGGGCTGCCGGGTGACTTTAGAGAGTTGCTCCAGCAGCGGCTCGGGGAGCTGGAGAGGCAGCTGCTTCGAAAGGTGGCGGAGCTTGAGGATGAGAAGTCCCTGCTCCACAATGAGACTTCCGCTCACCGGCAGAAGACCGAGAACACCCTGAACGCGCTGCTGCAGAGGGTGACTGAACTGGAGCGAGGTACACCGTGCTGTGCTTGTTTGTCTGTCTGGGAGAGGCCTGGTTTCCATCCCTCGTGGTCAGACTCAGGATTCCAGTGTAGGGACAGCAGAGGGTTCATAGATATTTGTGCAGTTAATAAGGATGACTAGCAGTGGTCATCTCAGGAACCAGTCCCAACCCCACTGGAATTGCCCATGGGAAACCAAATGACCTCAGGACCGCCTTGGACAAACAGCCTGTCTCTGGTTTCCTCCTGCGTGGACATTTCAGTCCCTTCTTAACTCATCCTTGCAGCAAATTCTGTGTGTCTTTCTCTCTCCTCTTTACCCTAAGGTAGGTAAGTGTCTCCCGTGAGAGCCAGAAAGGGAGAGATGGAAGGCCCTACATAATTTACATTGTATTACCAACACCTAGATTGCTGGGTGGCCTCGGTATATAATTTTAAGTTTGCTGGAAGTGGGTATAAAATTTTAATCTCAGGTATACTCACCCAGTACAGGGAATTTCTGATTGCTGGGTTTTGTGAATTGCTAGGGGAAGGTCCAGCAGCAGAATGTCCAGTGACTTGTAATAACATTGGCTCAGGAGGTGCGGATGGAGAAGGGGATGGGATTCTGTTCCATCCCGTGAGGCACAGGTCTCCTTCATCCCTTCCCTTTCTCTTCGACCAGTAAGGTCTATCCTTTTTTCTCCCTGCCCTTCTCAGAAAAAGGTGGTGTGTCTAACCTGCCTGACTTACATTCTTGAATTTCTAGAACTGTTTCCTCTCTGCCTGCCCTCTGCTTCTAGGTGACATCAGGGGACTCATTAGGTCTCAGAACCTTCCCCAAAGGTAGAGAAGCTGCAGCTGAGGCTGCTTTGACCTGGTGGGAGGGGAGGGCCGCATCTAGCCACAGGTGAGCGTGGGTTCCTCCACCTGCCATGGCCGTGGAACAGGCACGCGATGGTTTTCTGTGCCCTGGGGGGATGACTGTAGAGCCAGGGGAGAGCTCTGCTGGAGATCTCGAGGGCTGAGAGCCTTGCTTGGTGCGGTGGCCAAGCTGCTACAAGGGTGGGTTGGTGCCAGGCAGTGCGCCAAGTCCTTCACTCCCGGAAGGTCCAGTTTCCTGATGGGAGTACCCATTTCACAGATGAGAAGAGCGCTCATTTCTCAGCCCGATAAATGTCCTTTGGGGAGCAAGGCCAAAGAAGCGTGGGTCACTTGCTGGGGGAGCTGCAGCGACAACATAACCCTCCCCCCAATTCTCCTTGATTCAAGACGGACGCGAGTGCCACGTGGCCCACCTCACGCCCCTTCACCGTGGCTTGGTCAGCCGGAGCTGCCACCTTGTGACTTTCTCTCCCTCCCCGGCTGTGCACAGGCAGAAGGAAACAGGACTCGGGCGCATCGATCCCGGCCTTGGCACTCACTTGCTTCATCCTCGCTTGTCCCGGAAAGCTCTTAGAGCCCCACTGTCCTGGAGGGGAGTGGCAGTGCCAGTGCCCTGGTGGCCATTCCGGCAGAGGACTGGCCGACAGGAGCAGCTCGGTTATATGGCCTGCTGTCCTTTGCCCTGCTGTGGGAACCCTGGAGTGCTTCCATGTGCCTTGCCAACTCAGTTCTGGGATGAATCTTTAAGAAAAGTGACCATTTGTTGAACAGTTTGTTTGCTGGACAGTTGGGTTTACGTTGGTCCTGTTTGTGACCATTGTCTAGGGACATGTAAATGCCCATGCCTTCGGTGTGCTCTGAGTGGAGAATACACCAGGTTCCTTCGAAGCATCCAGCTGAGCACAAAGGAGGTAGACCTCAACCATGTAGGAAGTGGAGGTCTTAGGGGGGGCTCTGGCCTATGAGCCATCATCCTGTGCCTGTTCTTGGCCAGGTGCCCTTGGGGTTGGGGGGCTCCACACTGTCTTCTATAAACCCTGCAACAGCCCTGTGGCAGGTCCTAGTGACAGATGAGGGACTGAAGGCTCAGTCACGTGATGCTTGCATTCCCTCAGAGCCAGGAGTGAGGATGGTGACTCCGGGGGAAGAGTGAAGGCTCCTGCCCTGCTGGGCAAGGCGTTACTGTGAGCCCAGCAGGCAGCATCCAACTCCTGCATGTGGATGCTCTTGCCCCCTTTTCCCAGGATGCCCATTTTCCTTTGCGATGAGACCTGCTCATTCACAGGGGCCTCCAGAGTCTGGGCCAGCTGGCCAGATGTAGCTCCGCTCAGTGTTGAAAGCAGCCTTGGCACTGAGAAGACCAGAGCCAACTCCCTGTAGCCCCAGGCTGCCTGCCCCGCTCCTTGGGCTTGTCTGCCACCTGCAGTTCCTGATTTATTGGTCAGGCTTTTTAATTCCTTAATTGGTTCTAACTAAGTTTCCTCTGAACCTCCAAGCTGTTTTATTCAAATAAAGGGTACCAGCTTTCAGGGTGTGGACCCCCTCTTCTGCCCCTCGGCTCTCCCAGCTCTAATTAAATCTATGTGTTGTCACCAAGCTAACGATATTACTGATACTGACTCTTACTAAATTGGAAAACCTGCCCACCTGCAAGCATAGAAGCCATTTCTCTTTATTAGATAATGATGCCTTCATTAAGAACATGGCCATTTGCCACTTGAAGATTAAGTACTAGTGCCTCCACGTAGTGGGAAGAGGGACTTCCAGTCCCTGCTCTGTGATTTACTAGCTATGTGACCTCGGATAAGTCACCTCACTTCTGTGAGTCTTGGTATTTCAACTCTGTAACCTGGAAAACCAGGGGGTGGGGCGCTTCTCTGTGTTTTTCTTCAGTCTGTTGAAGGGCCAGCCCCTGCCCTTACTCTGACAAGGCCTCTCCACTTCCTGGGTGCCCAGGTCTTTCTAGCCCTTGGAAGATGTTTTGCACGATCATAGGCACAAGCGTGTATTTGCTGAGAAGCCCAGATTTTGGTATCCGTGACATCCTGCCTGACATCACAGAGACTGAAAGGGTGATCCTGGGCCCGTTGTTCTACCCAGAAACCCGCTCCTCAGATAGACATGGTCCTTTACCCCGATGGAAACCAAATTTGGGAGATTATGGTGGAAAAAGGTTATCCAGACAACTGGTCCCTGTGGGTGCTTGTTGAATGAGTGAAGGGTGTTTAGGTGCCTTTGCTGGCAGGATCTGGTCCCCAAATAAGAGGAAAGCTTTGGCTGTGATAGCTCACAGAATCAGTGTTTTTCTGAAAACTTTGGTCTCTGTGATAACAGGGACTGGCGTTGTTAAAGCACTCTTGAGCTTAAACCAAGACTACACTGAAAGTTACTGAATCCACTTTAGAGTTTGTTGTCCAGGATTTGGATAAGGTTGTGTACATGGGAGTGGCCTGGAGAGAGGGAGCATCTTTATTGGTCCTAGAAAGTTCTGGAAGCAGGCGTGTTCACTTGAGTTGGGGGAACACCTCTGCATGGATATGACTGTCCTGGTTGGGGACTACAGGAAATTACCAAGGAACAGTCCTCTTCTATGGAAGAAAGGGCCAATGGGAGTAAAGAGATTACAGAAGGGATTTAGGTAGCCATTTCTGAGTTATTTGCAATGTCAAGACCTAGAGCCCAACTCCTTTGCGTCAGTGGTGCTGGTTATTCAATGTGACAAAGTGACATGGTCTTACTTGCTGAATGTTTACCAAATGCCTGGGTCCCTGTGAGACTTTCCATCTCTAAGCCCACGGGCTATGGATTCTATGCACTGCTTCTCTGCAGAGAGGCTGAGAGCTCAAGGAAAGAGCCAAGGAAACAAGACTCAGCTGAGGATTTTCTGGCTCAGTGAAACAAGGAAGTCAAACTTACCTCTCCCTACTTCCTCAGTTTTTCTAATCACCAGATACGACTAAACAAATAGGGAATGCTAAGTTGAAAGACTAGAGATTTTTCCTACTGGATTTAAAGAAGCCTCTTTTTCTAAGCCTCTTTTTGCAAAAGGCAGAACTAGTGTCAGGTGTGATGGTGTACACCTGAAATCCTGGTACTCAGGAGGCTGAGGAAGCAGGATAGCAAGTTTGAGTCCAGCCTGGGCAGTTTAATAACTTAGCAAAATACTGTCTCAAAATATAAAGTCAGGCACATGCCTGTAGTCTTACCACCCTGAGGCATGAGCATTACAAGTTTGAGCCTAACCTGGGTAATTTAAGGAGACACTACCTCAAAATAAAAATTTTAAAAAGGAAATGACCTGTAGTGCAGTGATAAACCACTCCGAGGTTCAATCCTCAGTACTTGCAAAAATAACTAAATAAATAAATAATCCCTAGCACATCAAGTGCATTACCCACAAAATAATGCTTTCCCCTGTTTTCTTACCCATGCTTCCTTGGGGCCTCAGACTTCCTGGTATCTCTTCATGGAGTTCTCATACACACACATTTCTCTGTCACATACCATCACTCTCCCTCCCCGCAGAGTCCTTTCCTCCCCTTCCAGCCACCGCCTGCTGCTGGTTTCTTTCCTGCCTTCGCCTCCAGGATGTAAGCCTCCTGAAGGCAAAGACTGTCTCTGGGACTGCTGGACTTTAGCACTTTGAATAGTGGCTGGCAAGTGATGGTGCCCAGTCACACCAGGGACTGCCTCAGTGTGGGTTGTGGTTGAGACTTGCTGGGGGTGGGGTGACCTAACAAACTCTGGCCTCTCCTCTGTCCACCTAGGCAACAGTGCATTTAAGTCACCAGATGCATTCAAAGTGTCCCTCCCTCTCCGCACCAACTACCTGTATGGAAAGATCAAGAAGACGCTGCCTGAGCTGTATGCCTTCACCATCTGCCTGTGGCTGCGGTCTAGCGCCTCACCAGGCATTGGCACCCCGTTCTCCTACGCTGTGCCCGGGCAGGCTAACGAGATTGTGCTCATAGAGTGGGGCAACAACCCCATCGAGCTGCTCATCAATGACAAGGTGAGGCCCCTTGGTGCGGGCCTGCGCACCGCGAGCAACGGACCACTGGGGAGGGAGAGTCTGCCCCTGGCCAGCCTGTGACAGCCCAGCAATCCCAGCCACAGAGCAGGGGCTGCAGGACATGGCCAAGGAGCACAGTTTCCTCCACATCAAGGAGGTGGCTGTGTGCTCTGCTGGTCCCACTCTGGGGTGTGGCAGAGGGGCAGGGGATGGGAGTGGGGACAGTGGTAGTTTATGGACCCAATCTGTGAGTCTGGCCGGGAGGCAGCAGAGGGTCCAGGCAGCCAAGGAAGGGAGGAGCAGAGAGTAGGTCTCCATGTGCAGGGGCTGGGCAGATTTTCTTTTGAGAGATTAGGTTCATAGAGATATAATTTACATACAATGAACTTTACTCCTCAACACACATTTCAGCCAGTTTCAACAAATATATACAATTGTGTAACCAGCATCACAATAAAAATAGAAAATAGTGCCACCTTCTCACACCCCAAATTCCCTCATGTAAACTCCTGCCCTGGCTTCGTAGAGCCCCTGCCCCAGCCCGTGTTCTTGAACTTACAGTCTTGCTTTTTCCAGAGAAAATGGCCCTATTTGGTAAGCACCCACAAATCTGATCTCCCTTCCAGAACCTCCAGCAGCCCCCGTTTTAAAACTTTCCTTCCAAAGTTGACTAAACGTAACAAAAGTGCTACCTTGTGCCCTCCAGACTGGATTTGAGCATTTGAGTGTGTGTGTGTGCCGACTCCCTCTCTGCCCTAGCCAGCAAGGGGGTGTGGGCTGCAGCTAGCGGGTGAGGGGTACAGGCCTGCCCCTCCCTCTGGGGACTTCCCTGCCCTGCCCTGGGTAGTTTGTTTAAATTGGAAATGCTGTGGAGCCTGCTGAGGATTAATTGCTCTAAATAACACAGTAGGACTGAGAGTCTTGTTTTCCTTAGTTGAGACCTCTTGTAAACATCTAATTCCTAGAGGGAGGCTTTGGGTTGCTAGGAGACCAGCAGTAACAACCCTGCAGCCCCAGGCTGCCCAGCCTACCTTCAGTTCTGTGTGTGGTCTGTGTGCACCCCCTCACCCCTCACACTGACATCCTCCGGCGCTCTGCCTAGGCAGGTGGCACACATACCCCAGCACAGTTCCCTGAGTGACACCAGGGACATTTGGGCCTCTGCCTGAGAAAAGAAGATCCCTGCTCTGTTTCCAAGGAAGCTGGTACAGGAGAATCCTAACCTCAGGTTCTGTGCAGAGAGCTCAGGGCCAGCTGCGGAGGGTCACCCCTCAAGTCTGTTCCATCCTCAGCTACTGTAGGGACTGTGAGTGTCCATTCCACACCAGGGGCTCGTGCTGAGGCTTCCCCGTTCTGAGGGTGTCACCCACAGAGCAGAGAAGGGGAGCTCTGGAGGCACCTTGGCCTTGGGACTCGCAGCTGGCCTTCCTCTTCCTCTGTGCCCAGGGGTATTGGGCACATCCTCACCGCAGCCAACCCACAGGTTGCACAGCTGCCCCTGTTTGTCAGTGATGGCAAATGGCACCACATCTGCATCACCTGGACGACGCGGGACGGCATGTGGGAGGCCTTCCAGGATGGAGAAAAGCTCGGCACTGGGGAGAACCTGGCGCCCTGGCACCCCATCAAGCCGGGCGGGGTGCTGATCCTTGGCCAGGAGCAGGTGGGTGCCCTCCGAGGGGCCAGCCATGGTAGCCTGATGGCTGCCCAATAGGCACAACCCAGGATGTATTGGGGACACAACCAGCCCTGGCAGGGACCAAGTTAGGGTGGTGGGTTCAGGCAGATTCCAGAATCACACTTGACACAAAGGGGTCGGGGTGATCCTGTGGCCGTGAGGCCATCTTGTCACTCAGGCGCCAGCTTTGTTCTGGGGCTGAGGCTTCACAGAGCATCTCAGTATCCCTGCAAATCTCTGCTGAGTTTGCCTTTGCCCGGGGCAGAAGTGACTTGGGATGCCAGAGTTGGTGTCTTCTAGAAGCTACTTGTTAGGAGTCCTGTGCCTAATTTCCAGCGCAAGGCTCTTAGGAACTGCCAGGTGCTCAGTATGTGGGGGTGTGGGGAGGAGAGATGGAGACCTGGAACCACCCCAGGAAATGTACCATCCAGGTGAGGACGGCAAAAAGTTGTATTTGAGCTTTAAAGATTGCAAGTGCTTTGGGGACTTGGAGTCTGAGCCCTTCTTAGCCCACTCCCCTCCTCTGTCCTCTTACTACTAGTGCCGAGTGACTCAGGATTAGGAGACAACAGCTGTAATTCTAGGTTTAGACAGGTGTTTCCCCCATCTGGCCTTAATTTCCCCTGTACAAAATGAGTGATTCAAGTACAGCTGTTTTGGCAGCCTGGTACACCATGGAGTCTCAGAACCTGTAGAATCTCTCTGGTCAGAGTAGGGGAGTCGGGGAAACGTCCCAGACTCATCCCCCATCTTCCTGGACAATTAACGTGTGTGTATTATTAACCTGCCCTGTTGGTGGATGTCCTGTCCCCATTTCTCAGGACACTGTTGGGGGCAGATTCGATGCCACACAGGCGTTCGTGGGAGAGCTCAGCCAGTTCAACATCTGGGACCGCGTCCTTCGCGCACAGGAAATCATCAACATTGCCAACTGCTCTACAAACATGCCGGGCAACATCATCCCCTGGGTGGACAACAACGTGGATGTGTTTGGAGGGGCTTCCAAGTGGCCGGTGGAGACCTGTGAGGAGCGCCTCCTGGACTTGTAGCCATCTTCTCTGTCCAGGAGGCCAGGACCAGGCTGTCCCTGTGGGGACGTCAGGGCCACTTGCTCCTCAGTTGAACTGTGTAAAACCTCTTGCCCCAATGGCTGGGACCCCACAGCCTGATCCCAGGGAATCTTTAAGACTGATGCCAGGTGGCATCATTTGTCACTGGTTTATTTGTTCGTTCCTAAGGTTTTGGTTTTGGGGGGTGGAGGGGTTGTGCCAGAATCCCCCTGAATAGAAGCCCCGAGCCACAGTAGGCAAACGGCTGACTTCCTGCCTGGGATGATGTCCATAAACCCCTCTCCGGAATCTGTAAATGCTAGCACAGCCCAGTCCTGCCCATCCTCCCGGATCCCTGGTGTCCAGTGTGTACCTTCTATGTGTCCCTTGTGTGTAGAGTGCATCCCTACTGTCAGCAGAGCACGCAGCAAGAGCAGCCGCTCCCTCCCCTGTGTCCTGTGCATTGAGTCTCTCGCTGTGAGGAAGTCTAGGGGCAGGGGACCAGATCCCCAGACAAACACCGTCTTTCCCAAAGCAGGTGGGCTGGGGGTGCTGGCTCCTGCCAGGGGGCCCAGATGGAGAAGAGCCGCAACAGCTGCCCTGCCGCTGTGCCCCTGCTTCCTCAGACCCATGCTTTGATGGGATCACTCATCGGGTGCCAAAAGTTCATGTGCAGCTTCTACAACCATCCAGTGTGGCCTGGGGGCTGTGGTTTTCCCCATCAGAGAAGAGAAGCCATTAGAAAAGCTCCCATTTTCTACATTTTGCCCACTGTGAGGAGTGTGTCCATTTTTAATCCACATTGATTCCTGTAAGCATCTGTCCCCATCTATTGTTTCCCCAAAGAACTTTTAAGAAAATGGATGTCATTTAGCCACTATTTGCTCAGTGACTCCGAGATGCTTAATATATTGTAATTTATTTTAAAGAGAATGTGATTAAGGGGAAATTTATAAAGCTAAATATTATATATTTTATTTTTCATACCTGTTTGAAGTGCGAATTTGTGGAAATTCCATTCACAGGACCAAGTTGACATGCCCATCTTGACACTGTATGCCACAAGAACTCTTCTGATGATGGAATTTTGATTAAAGTGCACTGCAAGATGCTTCAGGCTTGCTTTTTCCCCTCCTGGGTCCAAGTGGGGAGTGCACATGTTTGTTGTGGTCACTCAGGCCTGATACCGATGGGCCCATTCAGATCTGTGTCTGGAGGACTCGGAGCTGAGGATGTGTGGAGGAGGATGTAGTCTGATTGTATCCCATCTTCCTTCAACCCCAGACTGGGGTTGCCCAGCAGGTTCTATATCCCCAGCCTGTGTCTGTCTTTTCAACCAGACAAGAGGACCCTGAGCTGCCTCAGGTGTGATACCTGCTCAGCACCTACTCTGTGCAGCATTTCTTCATATAGCGTCTCATTTGATCCACCTGACAATCCCCTGGAAGCGTTCAGCCCAATTTACAGGTGAATGCACAGAACAATTAAAACTGCCTTTGGCTCCTGTAGCTAGAAAAAGACAGACCCACAGTCACAACTAGCCTGTGGCTCTGAAGCCTATAGCCCTGTCCCTTCAACCACCTGCCCCCTCCCCTCTGCCTTCTGGTCCTTGGCTCTGAGGGGTCTCTTGCCACTGTAATCCTCACAGAACTCTCTGTGTGCCCGCCAGGCCCTTGCTGGTATGTTGAGAGTCCCTGTACCTCTCCCACCACCGCTTTCCACATTTAATGTCTACTCTCTCGGCAGCTGCAGAGTATGACTTAGTTTGCCTTCATCCCAAGGAACAATGTCAAGTTCTATTATAAGAGTGTGGGGTCTAATCTAGGGCCACCTGACTCTATAAGCCAGATGTGCTTGGATACTGAGGCTGTGATGGGAACTGTAACCTCTGAAACCAAGACTGGTGAAGTCTGTTTGCAATGTTGTGAATTACAACTTGCTAGGTCCTGGATGTCATCAGAGTTGGGTAGAGCCTTAAATTAGGCCAGATGCCCTGCTTGGGGACCTTTGGAGCCCAGTGTGCTGAAGCCAGCTGGAGAGCAGTTTATTTCAAATGCCCTTTGTAATGAAAACACCAGCTAGTCAGACCTCCCCTGGAGAGGTATCCAGGGGGTTCCTCATTTTCTGTGTGTGAGGGGCTGAGCTGACATGATTCCTTGGCTCTGCCTCCCACAGGATAGACTTTGTACCCCTGGCTAAGTCAGAGCGCTTCCTGCACCTGGGAGAGTTGGGCCTGGAGCATGGAACCAAAATGCTCTTTACTCACCAGTGCTAAAGAAAAGAGGACCCACCTTCCCTAACTGTTGCTTTCTATCACTTTCTCTTCCCTGGGACACAATACTCAGCGTCCACAACTTAAAGGAGAGATATATTTTGGCTCACAGTTACGGAAGTTTCAGTGCGTGGCTGGCAGGCTCACATACAGAAACAGCACGGTGAGAGGCCCCCGGAGGAGGGAAGCAGCTCATGTCGTGGTGATCAGGAAGTAGAAGGGAAGGGAGATCTTCAGAGGGGTATCTCCCTCCTTGTCATGCCCCAGAGACCTACCTCCAGCCAGGCCCCACCTCCTAACAGCGCTCTTAGCTACTGAACCTTGGTGCATAGATCCATACAAAAATATAGCACCCCTGTGATCAATCTAAAAGCCCTGCCTCTGAGAGCATGAGAGTTTAGGGGGCTGTTCCAGATCTAAACCATAATACTGCCTCTCACCTGTGTGCAGCGTGATGTTTTGTTGGATGTTTCACCTGCCTGACACAGAAGCAGAAATGAATCATCCAGCCCAGTTCATTCCTTATGTCTTTTTTTTTTATAT
>PVLD010002996.1:82824-152283 GCA_004027595.1 Dinomys branickii
TACACAATGTTATCTTCATATTAGTTAACACAAAAACATTAAAGGAAATACCAAATTATAGAGAAGATAGTAAGGAATCTGCACTGGATGCTGTATAATATAAAGTTATCTTCACTTCTGTTAACACAAAAACAATTGAGGAAATACAGAATTATAGAGAACACAGAAGGGAATTAGCCCTGGATGCTGTCCTACTTAACGTTACCTTCACCTTTGTTACTCAGTTACACAGATGATGGCACATTTGATCATTTAGTTTTTCTCCTCCCTCATCTCCGTTGCCCTACCACTCGATCAGTCATCTTTCCTGTGATAAGAACTGTACCCCTGGGTTTATCTATACCCCTGGACTCTTGCCTTGGGAAGACATATAGCTGCCTCAGACCATACTATAACATACATGGGTGTATACAAACTGCCATGGTCGGAGGTGGAAAAGCACATATGCTCACAGCGGACCACCCAGCTCCACCCCATCGCCGTGCTATGGGTGGGGGCAGGTCCAGTCCGTGAGGTGCCCTCAGCAGGGCCCTCAGCAGAGCAGCGTCAGGGCCCACAGCGGAGCAGCCACGGGGCCCACTGCGGAGCAGCCGTGGGGCACACAGCGGAGTAGCTGCAGGGCCCTCAGCGGAGCAGCCGCGGGGCCCACTGCGGAGCAGCCATGGGGTCATGCAAGGTTCATATGTGCAAGCTGTAAGGAAACCCTCTTGGTGCACACATTAATAGTTTGAGGTGAGTCCTGAAGACCGTGGATTTATCCCATTGTTGCCAGGAACAGGCGGTGCTTGCTCAAGCCTCAGAGACTCAAGGTGCTCCCAGAGAGAGTTCAGGGTGGGAGCTGAGCCCCAGCAATCCAGCTCGTGCTTCCTGCCTGATGTTGGAGTGAGAAGGGTGTGGAGCCACGCGATCCACCTCCATCTGCATCTCCCTCCCGTTGCGGTGCTGGAGCCCCCGTCCGCTCCTCGGCTGGATCCCTGGCAGCCACCACGGCTCACTGCTGAGGTTCCCCGCTGCTCTCCGCTGGTAGCTGCTCACCCAGCAGAGAGGCAGGGGGCCACCATCTCGAGGCAGGCACAGAGCCAGGCATGGTGCACTGTGTACTAGTTGCATTGATTCTCTCCAGGCACTGATAGGAAGGTTGCCGCAGGGTGGGGACTCTGCCCCAGTGGCTGTCGCAACCTCTCATTCTCACACTGGGTCCAACAACTGCTACTGACCGCCATTGCCTCTTTTCCTGGCTGCGCCCTCCTCTCTCCAGCCCTGGACCAGCTCTCGGAACTCCGCTCTCCTCTGGCCAAGTTGGGAGGCTTCTGTGAGCATGGGCCTCCGAAGCTGAAGCTGTGAATGCCAGAACGAGGGCACAGGCCATGGGTGTGCTTGGAGTGGTGACTTCCTCCTTCTCCTCTCCCCCCGACTGTGCCATGGCGGATCTCCGATCCTTTCCTCCAGTAGAGGTTTTGCTTAGTCTTTCCGAGGGCTTCAATTCCCATTTCAGATCCTTCCTGAGTTCAGGATACCCACCTCCTTCCCCTCCATCCCCCCGTCTGAGTGGCATTCCTCTGGAAGTTTCTCTCTGTTGCCCACCCGGCCGCCATCTTGAAGTTCCCTCGCAAAACCTATCCAGTCATTTGTTACTTTCTAATGAATTGACCATTACACTTCTAAAGTTCTGAAATGGCCAACAGACCATAGAAAGATATCACTTTAGGCTCCTGCTTGAAACCAACAGCTACAGAAAACTGCTGGCCTTGATTCAGGGCCAGTCCTTATGTCTTGAGCCTCCTATTAGAATGAGACTCATGGTCTCAGTTTCCCCACTCAAGACCCTTAGCCTCTGCCGGAAGTTGGAAAGCACCTTGATGGGGATCAAAGAGTCCTGGATAGGGGGATATTCTGATTGGTTAAGATTGGCATGGAAATGAACCCAGTAGTCCATAATTATTGAATCGAAAAATGATAAAATGCAGCTAAAACAGAGGGTACCAGGGAGCAGGTCTCTGTTAAGAGGAAGGCAGGCCGGGATCCAGCACAGCTTTGGGTCTCCCATACCCACTTTAATGGTGTAGAGACTCTTGGAAAGAAAGGAAGTCTCCCTGGTGAATACAAGTATGGCCATTCTGTCAAAAGATCTTAGGGATACTACTGTGTGCTGGTCACTATTCTGAACACTAGAGAGACAACGATAAGGAGGACAGAGTTTTTAAAAATAGAGATTGACTCCAGGGAGAATCTATATGTAGATAAAAGACAAATATATGGGGTATAATAAAAAATATGAATGTTTAAATTTTTAAAGTATAAATGGTGTGTTGAGACACATTGCCATTAATTCTCCTTAAAATACCCCTCCCCTCTTTGAACACACTTATCCCACCATTCTGGACAAGTTTTGGTGTTTTGAGACAGAGCCTTGCTATGTAGTTCAGGGTGACGTTGAACTAATTACATAGCCCAGGTGGGCCTCAAACTCACAGCCATCCTCCTGCCTCAGCCTCCCAAGTGCTGGGATTACAGGTGTGAGCCATATGTTTGGCCATTCTGGCCACTTTATACAGTAGTTGTAGAAGTCTTCTGAGTGTCTTTATGAGATGTGATAAAAAAAAAAAAAAACCCAATGAATGCTGCTGGCAAGTGCCATCTCACAAAAAGATGGGCTCATAAAAACATGACTGTGTCTCTTCATCCACCTTGTTCAACAGATCTGGCACTGTGTGACTTCTGGATCTTCCTCAAAGTCAAAAATGCCATGAAAAGGGAACATTTTGAATGAAGTCAGGACATTAAGGGAGACAGGACAGCATAACTAAAGACACTCACAAAGGAGGACTGCCAGAGCTGCTGCAGAAAGTGGCAGGAGTGATGGGAGCAGTGTGTTTGAAATGATGGGAAGTATTTTGAGAAAGATTCATAGCAATGCATCTTTTACTGTAATTTTTTTTATTTTACTTTACTTTTTAAAGGAGGAGAGTTTTATTTTAGCTCCTATTTCTAGACCATAGTTGGCCAGCTCCAAGGCAGGGAGGCATAGTGCAAAGATCTGATGGGGGAAAACTGCTGATGTCACGGTATCCACAAAGCAGCTGCAATAAATATTGTAAAATTTAAATGCTCACCATAGTTTCTGTTTATACCTCATAGCTGATGAATACTACCCTCTCTCTTGTAGCTGGAGAATGAAGTGAGAGGACTGCAGAGGTGGGGGTGAGATGAGGAGGCTAGTATTCTAGCACAGGTGAGAGGTGCTGATGGCTTGGGTTAGGGCAGCAGTATAGGAAACAAGAAGTAAGGATTTAGAACAGTGATGTGAACCTTTTAGAGCTTTCAAAGATAACAAACAGCTGGCTGCAGCACATGTGCTATAGGTTCGCCACTGATGATTTAAGGTATACTGTACTAGGATAGACCTGTCAAGACTTGTTGATATATGGGGTTTGGGAGAGAGAAGTCAAATATGAGATTTTAAAAGGCTTAACACATTCCAAATAGGATAAACTTGAGAGAGATCTACACTTAGAAACATCATAATGAAACTTTCACAAGCAAAGAGAGATCTTGAAAATAGTAAGAGAGAAGAGACCCATCATATACCAGGGAGTCATAAAATTGACAGTTGAATTCTTATCGGAATCTATGGAGACAGAAGGCAGAGGGTGACCTATTCAAAGTGCTGCAAGAGAAAGATTGTCAACTGAGAAAAATAGATCCAGCAAAACTCTTCTAAAATAAATGCAGAATTAAGACATTCCTAAGTAAACAGAAATTGACAAAATTTAACATTGGTAGACTTTCCTTACTGAAAAAATACTAGAGGCAATCCCTCAGGCAGAGATCAAAGAATAGTCAGTGACTCAAGCCCACATGAAAACAGTAGTGGACACCAGTAAATGTAACTGTATAGGGAATTATAAAATAAAGTGTAAGTGTCATTTGTGTGTATAGCTCTTCTCTATGATTTAAAAGGCAAATGTATAAAACAGTAATTATAAATTTGCATTGATGGGTCTAAATATGTAAAGATGTAATTTGTATGACAACAACAGGACAAAAGAGAGGAAACAGTATGGTGCTTTTGGTACTATTGAAATTAAGTTCATATTAATCTGAACTAGGTTGTGATAATTCAGCTGTTAATTGTAATGCCCAGCCATCCACTAAGAAAATAATTCAAAAGAATGTATTCAAAGAAACAAGGGAATTAAAATACTGTACCACAGAATATTCATTTAATGCAAAAGGAGGCAGTAAGGGAGGAATGAAGAAACAAAAAAATGCAGCAGCCACACAGCAAACATAAACCCTACCTTATCAGTAGTTACTTTAAATATGAATATCTTGAACTCTAAATAAAAATGTAGAGTTTGGGAAAACAGATTTAAAAATTGATCCAACTCTATAATGTCCACCAGTGACATACTTCAAAGACACAAATAGGTTGGAAGTAAAGGAATGGGGAAAGATGTATGGTACAAGTAGCAACCAAAATAGTAATGATGCTAATATCAGATAATTAGTTATGCTAGCAGCAGACTTTAAGACAAAAACTGCTTTCACATTGGGGATACTGAGGGGAATCGCTCTTTATTGACAGTCAGAAGTGCTCCCAGTTTGCCACATATTTTTAGGGTGTGTGTGTGTGTGTGTGAGTGTGTTATTGGGGACTGAACTTTCACACTATAGCCCTAGCCCTCTTTTTATTTTTATTTTGAGATAGGGTCTCACTAAGCTGCCCAATATGAACTCGAACTTGCAACCCTTGTGCCTCAGCCTCCTGAGTGCTAAGAATGTTTAAGAATCTAACTAAGGTTGCAGGGCTTTGCACTGCATGTGTAGCAGTAACCCACCTCTTCCAGGGGAGCACCTCTTGAATTGTGTGGGATGTCCTTGGAACAGAACGCCGTGTGTCTTTGTTACTTTTCTCATTGCTGAGGCAAAATACCTGACACCTAAAGTTAAGAGGGGAAAGGTTTATTTAGCTCACAGTTTGTAGAGATTTCAGTTCGTAATTGGCTGGCTCCAAGGCAGGGTGGCACATGGCAGAGGGGTAACAGTTCATGGCAGCAGAAGACAGCAAAAGCCACAAGAGAGAGGAGTTCAGACTCTTTCTGTCCCTTACATTCCCACCCTTAATCCCAGCACTCTTACTCCTAGCTATTGCACTACGAATCAATCATATACTCTAGATTCAGCCTCAGGAAAATGTCCTCTGAAAAAGTCCTATGACCACATGAGGCTTTGGGGGCAGGGGGAGACATCTAGACACAAACCATAACACCATGTGAGTAAAGTCATACTCATTCTACGGAAGAAAATCCAGTGCCTCTAAAGAGTGTGATGGACACAGTTGGTTGTCAGGCAAAGGTGTACTGTCCCTCCCCTGTGGAGGCAGGCTCCAGGTAATGGGCCATCAAAGTATACACCAAACAGAGCATAATAGCCGAATTTATATTAGCAAGACACATGCCGGTTACTGATTATAGGCATGAGTAACTGCAAATTTCGCTTCACTTCCTGGGGGGCTGAAGGAGGGAACCATAGGCTGAAGGTTGCTGCAGTCCACAGTGACATGGCATTGCTATTCATTCTTTCTAAGTTTAGCAACTGGCCATGTTGGACTGTTCATTGATAAGCAGGCAAATATTCTCCCTTTACTAAACATCTTAGATAATGGATTTCAATCCCTTAATTCCTTACTTCAATTTAGATTGGACTATACTAACCACTTTTACTGGGAGACGGGTCCATTGGGTCCCATTTTTGCAAGCCAATTGATAAGTGTCAAAGATTTAATTTAATTTTAATGTATTAATCCTTGGGTCAGGGCTTCCGTAACCATGTGAAGTATTTTAAGACAATGTGTACCGTGACGGTGGGGAATTCAGGGAAACAGGTCATTTCAATGGTTAGGATGAGGGTGCGTGTGTCCTCTGTTTATGCTTAGTTACTGCTTTAGACTATAGAATGTGTCTTATTTACATTTAATAGGATAAATTTGAGAGTACATTTTAGCAGCATTGTTTTTTTGTAAGAGATCAGGGGTGGGTGTAAAGATCTGGTTATAATCACATTCCTTGCCCTCCAGGCATCCCAGTCTCCTCCCATTTGAGAGCAAATATAAGGAAGCTTGGCCAGTCACATCCTTATGTGGACATCCTTACATGGTTCCTCACAGTTAGGGACCACAGCCATGCTCAAGGCAACTTAATATGACATGTATTTATGGTGTTGACAAGAATAGAATCCACCAGAGGGTCTGGCATGAGTAACAGATAAGCCAACTCTATGTAAATTGTGACTCAGAAAGTCTTTAGTTGGCTCAGGCTGGGGGAGAGGCATTTTATGTAGTGACTGTGTGTGTGTGTGTGTGTGTGTGTGTGTGTAATGGTACTGGGGGTTGAGCCTAGGGCCTTTGCACTGAGCTACAGTCCCCCAGGCCATTTTTTTACTTTGAGGTGGGTCTTGCTAAGTTGCCTGTGCTAAACTCAAACTTTCAATCCTCCAGTCCTAGCCTCCCAAAGTACTGGAAATACAGCTGCGCATGACCTCACCCAGCTCATAGTGACTTCTTCAAGATCCCTTGCTCCCTGTGAACCAGCTAAGGGGAGTCCTTGGGTTCAGCTTTGATGGCTTATAGAGCAGCCAGTGGGCTGCAAGGGGTCAGCGTTGAGCAGTCACGAAGAAATGATTAATTGTTGCTAGAGATCTCAGTGCAGAAGGAAGCTGTTCAAGGCCAGGACTGCGCCTGTCGCTTATGACTTCAGCCTTGACAGACTGCTGGTTTCCCATTGTTTTCTCAAAGAAGCGCAAGGCAAATTTACCCGGTTGCTTTACTTCCCTCTGTAAAGCAAAGCTGCTCTCTGTGGTTGTCAGTGCAAATATTCACAAGCACATTCTGAAACCCTATTCAAGCAGAAATAAATCACAGAAGACTACAGCTTGGGGGTAGATTGGCATTTCCTTAACACTTGTTATTGTACATAAGTGATTGTGCCCTGAGGGATTTGTAAAATTAACCCCTTGATTTCCATCCTTAAGAGTATAGCATAAAAGATGAAGGTCTATATCTTAACTTGTTGACTTGGGTCTTGACTCAAGTGAGTGTAGTAGTGCAGGCCTGTAATCCCAGCATTCTGGGAGGCTGAGGCAGGAGGATCACAAATTCAAGCCCAGCCTGGGCAATTTATCAACTTAGTGACTTAGCAAGACTGTGTCTCAAAATAAAACAAAAAGGGGGGCTGACAATGCAGCTCAGTACCAAGGCCCTGGGTTTAATCCTCAGTATCACAAAATAAATAAATTAATTAATCAATAAATAAGAAAAGAAATATCATATCTATTTTCTCCCAGAAATATTGTTACAAGACATCCTAGAGAGAAAAGACTCGGTTTCATGCATGTGGACAGTTGAAAGAATAATGATTAAGAATTATGATTGCCAAACCACTCAGTTTAAGAATATTTATGCAATGTTTACTTGCTGCTAGGCACTGTTCTGGGTGCTTGGTTGACATCAATGAACAGAAGAGAAAACGTTCCATCCTTGAAGATCTATCACTCTGGAAGGAAGAGATTAACAATAGTTACTAGATGGATGAATAAGTGAATTATATAACTTGTCAGAAGTCGATAAATGCTCTGGAAAGAGGCAATGGGGTGGAGATACGAGTTCACAATTTAAGAGGAGGCTCACTGAGAAGCTGACATTTGAACCAAGACTGGAAGGTGACAGAATTGGCCACTCAGCTGTTCACTGCATAGTCAAACCATATGAATTCCTTTGTGACTTGATCTATTTTTGTTCAGTATTATATTTTTGAGGTTTCTCCAGGCTGATGTGCACAGCTAGAGTTCTTTTTAATTTTCCCTGATATTTAGCCTTTCTTTGGTACATGTACCATGTTTATCTATCTGTCCAGCTTCTGGAGAACTGTTGAATAGCATGTGTGTGATGTATAAGGCTTTTCTCTACGGCCCATGCCTAGCGAGGGGCAGAGTGCCTGGCACAAGAGTCTTCACATTTACTAAGTATTATGAGTTGAATCATGTCTTGTGCAAAGATGCCAAAGCCCTAAAATCCCAGGATCTGTGAACATGACCTCTTTTGAAAATAGAGTCAGTGGTTGTTTGAATGGGTCCTCCCAAAGTTTAAGTAGTGGAACTTTTAGTTTCCAGTGCAGCAGTGTTGGGAGACAGGGCCTAGTGAGAAGTGTTTAGATCCCAAGGGCTCCTCTATCATGAATGGATTGAAGGTGCTCTCGAGGGAGTAGGTTAGTTCTCCTGACAGTGGCTGTATCGTAACTGTGAGCTCCTCTGTACACACTTGCTTGCCCACCTGCTTTTCTGTCGGGAGGTGACATGGCACCAGGCCCTCACCAGGTGCCAGCACAGTGCTCTTGGACTTCCCAACCACCAGAGCTGAGAGCAGAAATAAATGTCTTTCCTTATAAATTACCCAGTTTCAAGGATTCTGTTCCAGCCACAGGAAAGGTCTAAGACATCTTTGCAGATCATCAAATCAACGTAATCTATTATGTGACACCTGGTTTCAGATTTCCAGCTTCCACAACTGTGGGCCGATACATGTCTGCGTTAAAGCCACCCAGCCTGTGGTACTTTGTCATGGGCAGCTCTAGCAACCAGATATAACGAAGTCATAGCAAATAGAATCAAAGGGGTTGTACCTGTTTGCATTTCTACAAGCATAACCAAGTCCTTACTTCTCCATATCATCACCAGGACTTGATATACTCAGACATCATTTTTGCCAAGGTGATGGAGAAAAAAAACATTTAATTTGATTTTAACTAGTAGGTCCCCACTTTCTAATGCTGGTAGATGTCTTTTCAGGTGTATGTGGATATCTGTGTTTCCTCTTCCATGAAATGACTGTTCATATTTTGCCCTTAGGCTTTTTGCTTTTTGCTGCTCTATTGGTAGGAATTCTTTGGGTTCTAAGACTTTGACAGGGGGGCTGGGGATATAGCTCAGTGGAATAAGCGCTTGCCTAGCAAGCGCAGGGTCCTGAGTTCGATCCCCAGTACCGCAAAAAAAATAAATAAATAAAAAAAAAAAAAGACTTTGACAATTATATCTGTTGCAATATTTTCTTCCATTCCATGGCTTGTCACCTTGTAGTATGTCCATGTTTGCTTGAAGCATCTTGAAGCTCTGTTTCTAAGTCTATAAGTAATTAGGATTGCTATCCCCTCCTGATAAACTGATACTTCTGTCATTATGAAACCCCCCCTTTATCCCTGATAATATTATTTATTCTGAAACCTATTTTGATATCAATATAACCACTCCAGCTTCCTTGTGATTAGTATTGAGTATTAGCATAGTATATGTTTTCCTATCTGTTGACTTTTAACTTATTTTGTGTGTATATTAGTCACTGTTGCATTGCTACAATAAAATATACGAGGCAGCTAAATTCATAAAGAGAGAAGGGTTGTATAGCTCACTGTTTTGGAGGTTTGGCCTCTGGTGGGAGTGGCATATCATAGCAAGAGGAAGCACAGGAGTAAAGAGAACTGCAGTGTAAAGACGAGAGGGTGTGTCATGTTCTACAGTCCCTTTTAAGGACATGCACCCCATCATCTAAGGACTTCCCATATGCTCTGGATCTTACAGGTAGCATTTCCTAATAGTGCCACCCTGGTGACCAAGCCTTCACTTATGGTGGACACTTAGAGGATACTTAAAAACCCTGCCTTTAATTTAGAGGATGTAAACTCTTTGCATTTATTGTCACCATTGATCACTCTTTCAGGGAAAATTGACAGTGATGTATAGTCTTTCCTAAGATGTGAGTTTGGTCTGTGATCAAGATGTGCGTCAGGGTCACAGCTTGATGAAATCAAAGTAGGCTGGTGGAGAGCTGAGGTCAGCATGCTGGTAGAAGACAGGAAGTGGGACCTGAGCAAGGAGCCTGTGAGGGCAGAGGCCCACCAGCAGTCACCTGCCCCAGGTGCTGCTCCCAGGAGCCCCACCCCTGGCAATCCTCTGTAGCTTGGTGTCTGGGACTAAGTTCTCAGCTGTGTGCCATCTGTCTGCTGTTTTTCATTTTATCTATCCATCTGTCCACGGACCATGGAATGACTGAGTTGCCCCTCCCATGGAGGGAGGAAAGGTCCTGACTAAGAGTTGCCCTCTGATAATCTTCCCTTGGCCACATGCTATATGAGGTACCCAGAGCCCCTGCCTTGTCTGAGCTTGCCACATGTGGCAGATCACTGGAGACAGCTGCTCAGAGGACTTTCTCCCTGGAGTGATGTCCAGGACCAAGTCATCCCTCATGGACCCTTGACTTAAGTTTGTAACTACAGGAGTCACTATGTGGCCTGGGTGTGCAGGACTGAGTTCAAGATCCACCATGCTGTGGGTGGTTGAGCCCCACTGCCCCCTAGGTCCTCCAGCCTGAGCTGTCCCTCAGGGACCTCTCCTTGCAGCCCCACTTCCTGTTCTATTTTAGGGGTTTCCTGTGTGACAAGCAGGAACATGGAACAAATAAACACGTGTGGCTTCCACCAGGGAAAAGGCAGCATGGAGGTGGCTCCCAGGAGACTCTGATGAGAACATGCAGACTCACTCCCAATGGGCAAGGGCCAGATTACACAGACCACCCAGACCACCCACCTACAGAGGGGAAACTGAGGCCCCAGGCATCTCTAAAAGCCAAGATTCAATTCCATTTCTCTTAACTGATCTGCATGTCTGCTCTGCCTCCCTCATTCTCTCACTAACAGGATATAATCTTTCATACCCCTTGAGATAGAACTCAAAAATAAATGCAGCATCTGGCCTATTTACAAATCAGGGTGCATACAGGGATCAGTTAACTTGGAAGCCCATGGTGACAGGGACTGCCCCACG
This sequence comes from Dinomys branickii, assembly GCA_004027595.1. Classification (NCBI taxonomy): domain Eukaryota; kingdom Metazoa; phylum Chordata; class Mammalia; order Rodentia; family Dinomyidae; genus Dinomys; species Dinomys branickii. The sequence goes on from PVLD010002996.1 coordinate 93,697, forward strand.
GGGAAAGACCAGGCTCTTTCTTCAGGCTCCCACAGAGAACACTAAGCTCCTCCTGAGCTGCTTGGGGACACAGGGCTCTGCCTAATTCTCTGTCTTTTCTCTACAGAGAGTCATGTGGCAGATACTGTCCCTGGGCCTGGTGCACCATGGGCACTGACCCAAATTGTGGCTAAGCCTTAACACATCTGCAGTCTGCAGAGAAGCATATCACAACACCTACAAAATCACTCAGCTGGTGACAGCTGATCAGGGCAGACCCTCATAGGTTGAGATGAAAGGAGGGCTAAGTAGCTGGCATCAGGGTCTAGTTTGTACTCACAATGTGGTCTTGGGGGCCATTGTGGCTTGTAGCTTGTAAGTATGTATATGTGAATGCATGTATGTATCTGGTAAGTACTGGGAATTGAACCTTTGAACTGAGATGCATTTTCCAGCCCCTTTTTAGTTTTTATTTTTGAGACAGGGTCTCACTAAGTTGCCCAGGCTGGCCTTGAACTCATGACCCTCTTACCTTAACCTCTCGGAGTGCTGAGATTACAGGGCTGTGGCATCACATGTGGCTGGCCTGGAGCTCTTGACAGCTTTGTCCTAGAACCTGGCTGAGCATCTTTACAATAAGCCCTTATAAGGATGGTCTAAAAGCCACACAACATTCCTGAAAATGTGAACCGGTTTGTTATTCTTGTTTCATGGATAAAGACACAGAGGCTTAAGGAAAAGAAGGAACTTGTATAACATGAGGGGGAAGAAGAGGCCGGCCCTGGGCTCTAACCCTAGACACGCTGTCCTGAGGCCCTAACACAAAAAGAACTGGAAGCTCAGTGCTGAACAGAAGGGCGTGTTTCTTCCACCTGCCTTGGCACAGTGCAAGAGTTGCTACTGGAAGCATCTGAGTGTCCCCTGAGAGCCCGGGACAGCCCCAGCCATCTACAGTTCCCTAGGACAAAGTCCTATCCCCCCATCCTTGGCTCCCCCCTCCTCCCTGCCTTCTCTCTCCTTCTACAAATATTTGCTATTGCTCCAGAGCTGCTGCCATGGTTACTGGCATCCCAGGAGCAGAGGGTCCAATTGGACTTTAAACCTCTTTAAAATTCAAGACCAAAGTAAACAGTTGCTTCTCCAAACCCCAGTCCTGCAGGTGACCATGTCCCATCTCCTAGGCTGCTAGCTTTCTGCAAGCTTAGGGGTGGTACAGGGGGACCCAGGGGTTTCTCCAGGCCCCACAGCCCTGGGTGCACTGGGGAGAGGACTCGGAGACCTCATAGGCCTCCCTGCCCCCAGATGGGGCACCTCTCCTGGGCAGTGGGGTCCCAGACACCAATGACCCCAGACAACTGAGTTGGGGTGGGATCCGCCCCCCCCCCATGCCAGCAGTGTGTCTGTGAGACAGCCAAGGTCATCTGAGCCTCTGTTTGCTTATCTGTATAGTTCCGCGATTAGTTCTGGTGGCCTCACTGTGAAGGATGCAGCTGAGGATGCAGAACAGAAGAGGAAGGCTGGAAATGGGCTGACCAGGCACCTGGTTGCAATAAATGTAAACGACCAGTGGGATATGGTGGTACCTGCTTGTAACCCCAGTACTCTGGGAGGCTGAGATGGGAGGACCTCAAATTTGGGTGTTGCCTAGGCCCAGGCTGAGCTCAGACTTGTGATCCTCCCGGCTCAGCCTCCCAGAATGTTGGCTACCATGCTCGGCTTCTCTTCACCTCTGAGCTTTTCTCTGAAACTGTCATCACGGCAGATGGTCCTGGTCCCTTGCACAGCTTGGTTGAGATTCTCCTTGCTTCTCTCTGTCTTGAGTACGCACCTAGCCTCAGGCAGCAATCTCCTTTCCTGTGATTTACTGAGCGCCTGTTAATCGCCCGTGTTTCTGCTGCTTCATTCACCCTCCAAGGGACCAATGAATGAATTCAATAATCACCCAAGTGCTTGGGAGATGCAAAGGACAGGGACAGAGATTCTCTCCTTACTCTGACTCCCTCCCATCTCCTGCTTCATCGATAACTCCTACATCCCTGCTAGACCCCATCTCATACGTCCCCACCCGTCCTTCCCTCCCGTCACCCAGTTCACCTTTGCAGACCCTGGCTACCTTCCATGGTTTGCTGGTGTGTTACCGATTGCTTGTGTGTTCTGTGTCCCCCATAGGAATGAATTCTCCACAGGAAGCAGAGCTTGGCTCTGTTTCCCTCCTCTGCCTCCCCTGAGCCCCGCTGCTACCAGAGTGCAGCAGATTGTCACAGAAGTGAGGTGGTCCTTGTTTTTTTCCAAGGCTTTATTTCTGCTGTGTCAGTGACCCGTGGCTAATTGTGGTTTGAAAATATTAGATGGATAATTCATTAGTTTTGGATAACTTCTATTACAGTACATTGTTATAATGGCTTTATTTTATTATTAGCTATTGTTAAGCTCTTACTGTGCCTAATTTATAAATTAAGATTCATTATAGGCGTGTATGTATGAGAAAAAAACCAGAGTATACATGAGATTTGGTATCAGCCCCGGGAGGCTTGGAATGTGGCTTCCAAGATAAGGAGGGAGACAACATATCTGGGGGAGAAAATCTAATGAAGAAGGGAAGACATCCCCAGGGACAATCCAGCTGGCACTTTCCAGACAGGGGTAGGCAGCTGATAGACCAAATGGACACCCTTCTATTAGGGGCCTTAGCCAAACACAGCTCAAAGGTGCAGGCTTCCCATGGCCTGGAAACCTGACACCAGGTCAGTTTCTCTAGCTACAATTTCAAACCCAAACTATGTTTCCTATTAATCCAAAGAGAGCCTCCCTCCCTGTTTTCTCCTCCATTGACCCAGATCAGGCTGGACCCAGAATCACCCCCAGGGGGAAGGGCAGGACAGGAAGAGGGGATCTCCAAATATTAAATTCCAGTTAGCTGGGAAACAAAGGGCAAAATGAGACAGACACCAGCCAGCCCAGCTGGAATGTAAATCATGTTTTCTGCATGAACATGGAAATTTTAACATCTTTTCTTTGAGCCCTGTTCCATTTCCAGATTCTTCTATTGGGTGGATGTGGGCGATCCATTGTAAATGTGGAGGAGCAACTTGACTCAGCAGGAAGAATGAAGGGGCTCTTCTTGCCAATGAGGGGATAATTGCCAGCTGTGCAATTATTAAGCATCTGTTGTTTGCTAAGCCCTGGGAAAGGTTCCAGGGAGTGGACCACAGTGCCAGCCCCTGCGCTAGGTGTGGCCCACTAGCAGCGCTCTTGCTTCTCCATCTCTTTCCACTCTAGCCATCCTTAGACCCCAGCTGGCGTTTCTCCCTCAGGAAGTGTCCCTGCCTAACTACCTGTTTTCCCACTTGCATACACATAACAGTTTTGCTAGAGTGTGTGCTGGATACTCTTGCTCCTGACGTCTTTCATCTCCCACCCCTAAGTGTGTTAGGGAGGGAGGTACCCATCAAGCATGCATCTCCAGGGGTGGGACTTACTGATCTTTACCCATCAGGGTAGCCCTAGAATTCTGAGATGAACTGTGATCCCCCAAAGGTGAATCCTAACCCAAGCGCTCAGGATGGAACAAGGCCTTTGAAGGATGGTGTTAAAGGCGGTGGGGTGTGGACTCTGATACCACAGGACTAGGTTCCTCAGAACAAGAGGATATTAGGACAGAGACACACCCAGGGGGATGACCACAGGAGAATCCAAGGAGAAGACAGCATCCACAAGCCAAGGAGAGAGGCCTCAGGAGAAGCCTAGTTTGCCCAAAACTTGTGGCCTCCAGACTGATGAGAAACTAAATCTCTGTGGCCTAAGCCACATAGTCCAAGGTACTTTGCCTTAGTACCTCTCGAAGATGAATATACCCACCCTGGTTCTGTGGGCAGAGTCATGTGGCCAGATTCTGGCTTTGGGGAGAAGCGTGGGAGACCTAGAAAACATCTGAGAGCACTGTGAGAAATGACTCCCCTCCTTCCTTCTCCTGGCTGTGAGATGTGAGGAGGGAAGGACAGGCCCATGGCTGCCATCTTGCCTCTATGGGGAAAATGTCAAAGGGCAGATTCCAGCCTGTTTCCTGTTGATGGTCTTCGACTTCCCTTGTGGGAGACATTTGGTCTTCACTGTTACCAAAAGACAGCCTAAGCCAGGCATGGCGCACATGCCCATAATCCTAGCATTCTGGGAGGCTGATTACAAGTTCCAACCCAGCTTGGTCAATTTGCCAGTCAAGTGAAGTACTGTATCAATTTTTCTTTAATTTTTTTAAAGCTGGAGATTTAGCTCAGTGCAGAAGCATTGGGTTCAGTTCCTAGTGCTGCAGAAAGAGGAGGTAGCACAGAACAAGCCCGTGTGCCCACCCCCAGACTTTGCCCCTGGGAGCTTCAACCTAGGGCATCTGAGAAGGCTCAGGGTTCTCTATTCTTCACAAACTCATTGATGCTAATGCTCATGACCGCAGACGTTGCTTGGAGAAACCCTGACACTGGATGGTGACATGCACTATCAGAGAGGCCCCATCTCTCTCCTCTCTATTGCATCTCATGGACATCTCAGTGATGAGCACTGGCTCAGTTTGCTCATCATAAGTGGCCTCAGGGCTGACATCCCTGTCACTTCTGTTCTCTGCCCAACAGCCAGCAGACCTGGTTTTCTTCCTCCCTATGGAGAGGCCCCCTTGTCCTCAGAGGAAGCTCATAGACCCGTGGTAGATGGACAGTGCTCTGCCTCCCTGGTCTCATGTTTTGTTCCAGTTAAAGACTAGGTTCCAAAGGCAACCAAGAACTGTTCTTTGCTTCCTAAACAAGTCCATAGAGACCACAGAGTGACAGATACAAGGATGGAGGAGAGAGAGAGGGAGGAGGAAGGGAAGGAGGAAAGAAGAGGGGGGCAGAGAGAGAGAGAGAGAGAGAGAGAGAGATTCTAAGATGGTTAGGCCCCTTTAAGTCTTCCACAAATACCTACCAGCAAATCTATGTGAACAAATCACCTGAAGCCAAGGAAAGAACCACCCAAAAGGAGAGAGAACAATTCAAGGAGCTCATACAATATTGGAAACAGCTCCCGTTTCCACTGGCTGGAGTGAAAATTCTCGTAAGTCACAGAACACTAAGTACCCAGAAGGGTTTCATCTCATTAGGGGGGAAAATTGGCCCTAAGCATCTCTTCAGTCCTACCAAACACCTTAAAAAGTAAGATGGAAAGGATCAAATTATTTCCAAGTTACTTAGCTACATCCCAAAATAAAATAACTATATACAATATAAAATAATACAAATATATTCTAAGGGAGTAAAATTCACAAAGTCTGATGTTCAATTAAAAATGACCAGACATACAAAGGAGCAGAAAAATACAATGATGAGAAGGAAAATCAATCGGCACTGTGCCAGAACCATTAAAATGGCTACAAAAGAAAATATTACATTTGTAAAGCTAGAGGAAAAATGGATCATGTTAAGTAGAGATATGGAGATTTTAAAAAAGATGCAGATTGTACTTCTAAAGAATGCAATTATAAGGTCTGAGATGAAATGTTAATTTTATATCCAGTGAAACTTGGTGACTGAAAAAAAATTATAATGTCATTCAATACTTATGTCAATGACTTTTTTAAGAAGTTAAGGGGACCTAAGTGGAAAAGAGGTCCTATCACTTCTTACGTAAAGTGGTAGGTAACATGTTGATGCCAGGCAATTAGAATAAAGTACATATGTGTCTTGTAACATAGTAACCACTGCAAAAGCTAGGCAAAGAGATTGTATTAGTCAGCTTTCCAATACTGTAACAAATACCTGAGATCATCAACTAATAAAGAGGAAAAGTTTACAGTGGTTCATGAATTTAAATATTTCCATGACTCTGTTCATAAGCTAAATCACTCACAAACCAAATCAAATTTCCCCATAAGGTCAACATTGAACCTAACTATTGAATTTGATTGGCTCATGACCAATTCAGCTCGCAACCAGAATTGTGGAAAGAATTAAGTTCATGATCCAAGGTACCAGTGTATTTGGCTCACAGTTATGAAAGTTTCAGTCCATGGTTAGTTAAAGTCATTGCTTTTTTTGGTTAGAGTCATCTAGAGGTGGGCAGCAGTGCATCATGGTAAAAGCTCATGGCACAGCAAAACAATTCTCAGGGATACAAAAGAGAGAGCAGAAGAGATCAGTATCCCTGGTCCCCTTCAAGGGCATAAAACCAATGACCTGAAGTCCAACCTCTTAATGCTCCACTACTCACTAAAAGCACCAACACGGGAACCGTGCCTTTAACATATGGGCTTACTGAGGAGATTCCAAATTTCAAGCTATAGCAGAAATACATACAAAAACATTACAAACAAAGATGAAAATTCTGCAGTTCTTCCAAACAACCCAGTAGACATGAACACGTAGGTTAGAAGGATGTCCAAGGTACATCATGGTAAAATAAAAACAAATTATAGGACAGCATGCACAATCCCTTTTGTGTAAAACTCGCATCTGTGTTCATACACCAGCTCAAGTCCTCTGAAAAACAGACATCAATGTGGGATTGCATGGGATTCAATGTGCAAGAAATTCATTGCAGAAACTCCCTAGGGAGCTGAATAGAACCCAGTCCTAATCCCAGGTACTGTGAACGTGACCTTATTTGGAAATCAGTTCTTTGCAGATGTAATTACGTTAAGGATCTGAAAATGAGATCATCCTGGATTTAGAGAGACAAGACAGGGAGATTGGAGACAACAGGCAGAGAGCAGGAAGGTGTTGTGAAGATGGAGGCACAGATTGGAGTCACGCAGCTACAAGCAAGAGAACACCCGGGTTGGCTGGCCGCCACCAGAAGCTGGAAAGAGGCACGAACAGATTCTCCCTCAGAGCCTCGAGAGGAAACCGACCTTTTGACAACCTGATTTCAGAGTTGGAGCCTCCTAACTGAGAGAGAATGAATTTCTGTCACTGTAAGGCCCTCAGTTTGTACTCATTTGCCACAGCAACACTAGGAAACTCATAGAAGTAAGAAAAATATGAGACTAAGAAAGTTTTGCCAAGGCAGAGGGGACATCACGGGGACCAAGCTGTGCATCCGAGGAGTCACATTCCGTAGGCAGGAGCTGCCTGCCTTAGAGTCCCCTGAATGCTCCATCCTGGGCTGGGAGCAGATTCCAGGAAGTGTGGCCTTATTTCAACACAGGTAGCTTGGGGTTTTGCACAATGACCTCACCGCGGTGGGAAGGCCACCACGCACATTTCCATGATCACCATGGAGTGAATATAGAATGTGACCCTGGAAAAGAAATCATGTTGCTTTGCAGAGATATTTTTGAAAAGAACTCTGTGGCTGAAGGAATAATCATTTGTGATTTGTTCTAAAAACTTGAGTTTTTCTTGTGCCGGCCTTGTTTTCACAGAGAGTCTATTATGGTGGCTGGTTTCCCATAACAGTTCAGGGGACCTCCGGGATTCTTATGCAGAGGCACTGATCAAATCATTCAGATTCCTGGAGGTGACTCAACATGTGCCCTGCACAAGTGTGGAGGTACGTGGCGGAGATTGGAGTATACTCTTAATGTATGTGTATTCACAATGTATACATATATTAAAACAGCAGGTGTTCTTACCACAGGTAGCACATTTATCAGATTTCCATCACTGTGACAAAATGTCAAGGTGGTCAACTTATAAGGAGGAAAGGCTTAGTTTGGCTCATGGTTTCAAATGTTTCAGTCCATGGATGGCCTGGTCACTTTCGGGCCTGGGTCACCCCGTACATCATGGCGGAGGTGGCTTGTATAGACCTCTCTCTTAACAACCTAACTTTCTCCCATTAGGTCCCACCTCCCAGAGGTTCTGCCATCTCCCCGTTGCATTTCAGGCTAGCAACCAAGCCCTCGACACAGGTCTTTGGAGGACATTCAAGATTCAAGCAATAACACATGATCCCCCCTGGCATCTTCCCTCTTCCCTTGACAGTGACCTCAAATCACATTGATATAACCTTAAAACAGATGAGAGCCCTTCTACCCTCTTCAAATGCTTCTGCCTTGGGGGAACTCTGTTTCCAACGAGGAGAGGTGGTAGGAGATATGAGGCCTGAGCACACAGACATATTCCCGTCATCAGTCCCCTAGGATGGACCAGGGGTAGACCCAGGGCTCAGCGCTGACCCTAAAGGTGTGAGGAAGGATTTTCTGGGTATTGCTATTTCAGAGGATATTCTGAAAGGCCTTCTCCTCCTTCTCTTTCCCTTTTCCTCTTTTTTCTCCTTCCTCCTCTCCTTTTCCTCCTTCTTCATCCTCTCTCCCTCTCTCCCTCTCTCTCCCTCTCTCTCTCTCTCTCTCTCTCTCTCTCTCTCTCTCTCTCTCACACACACACACACACACACACTCCTTTCCTTCCATTTCATCTCTTTCTCTTCCTCCTTCTTCTCCCTCTCCCTCTCCCCATCCCCCTCTCCCCTCTCTCCACCACCACCTGCACTGATCTCATTGAGATACGGATGAAGACGCTTGTTTCAAACTCATAGAAGCAGGGAGGAGAATGTTGGCTGCCAGGGAGTAATGAAGAGGAAGAAATGGGGAGACATTAGTCACAGGACACAAAATCTCAGCCACACAAGATGAATATATGGAGATCTGAAGTACAGTGTAGCAACTTTAGTTAACAATACTATATCATGTACTTGAGACTTGCTAAAATCTTACGTGTTGGTATCACAAAAAGAAAAAGAAGACATAAATGCTGTAGTTTGGGTCTCGATGTTGTCTAACTGTTGAAGGCTTAGTTTCCAGCCTTTGGTGCCACTGAGAAGTAGTGGAACCTCTAGGAGGTGGGGCCTGATAGGAAGAAGTTCGATCATCAGGGGGACAGCTTTGCAGGAGATATTGGGCCCTGGCCTCTTCTTCTCTCTCTTTCCCACAATGTGAACAGGGGCCTTCTGCCTCATGCTCCACCCACGATGTCCTGTACTGCCACAGGCCCAAAGCAATAGGACCAAGAGACCATGGACTGAAACCTTGGACACCATGAGCCCAAATAAAATTTTCTCTCCTTAGGTTGATTCTCTCAGGTATTTTGTCACAGTGCTGGAAAGTGGACACAAGTACCTATATGAGGTAATGGATATATTTATTAGCCCAGTTGAACTGCCCATTTCACAATGTAGACATATATTAAAACACCAAGATGCACACCTTAAATCTACACAACTGTCAATTGTTGATTTTCCTCAGTAAACATGAGGACAAACAGAAGCCTGAACTGGGGCAGACTGGGTTCCCAGGAAGTAGATTCCAAAATGTAGCTCAGAGTGGGCCTGGGGATATAGCTCAGTTGAATAAGCGCTTGCCTGGTAAGTGCAAGGTCCTGAGTTCGATCCCTGGTACCACAAAAAAAAAAAAAAATATATATATATATATGTATATATATATATATATATATAGCTCAGAGTGAGTACAAGTGATTCCTTGAGGAGCAGGTCTGGACTGTCAGACAAGTGGAACCTCAGCTGCATCCCGCAGAGCTGGGACCAATCTAGGGACACAGAGACAGGATGTGTGTCAGAATGTCCCACTCACACCGAGATGGCCAGACCCCTTTAGCCCAAGTTAGTCACCAGACAAGGCAGCCAGTGAAGTGCAAGACCTTGGGCAGGGTGTGGTCCACAGCTTTAGATAGAAGAAGTCTCATCAAAACAAGTCTTGGGACCATAGCTGAGCACATTGTAACACAGCTATCTCACTTTTCTTCTGGACTTTGGGGATATAAATGTGAGGCCTGGAGCTGTAGCAACCATTTTACCACCATCTAGGGAACTGACTAAGGCAAAAAAGCTCACTGCCATTACCACCACGCGCCAAACTCAACCGACTGACCACACATACCAGGTACAATCAACAGAAAATGCAGTCCAACTAGTACAGAGTAAAGGGCCTTTATTGGCTCATGAATCAGGAAATAATAAAAGCAGGTGGACACCAGGATGGGTTTGATTCGGCCACAGTGATTTGTCATCTTAATAACTTACACAGCTTGAGACATATTTATAAAACTTTGTACAAAGTAAAGTGTTTGGACTGTCTGTGGTGATCATATTAGTCAGTGTTCTCCAGAGAAACAGAACTAATAGGATATATATAGGCTGAGGGAACAGCATGTTAGAGACCCTGAGTGAGAAATCCTTTAAGTAACTCAGAGTGGGAGGACGCATGTGGTGAGTCTCTGAGATACAGAACGAGGTGGGAAAGTCCAGGGGCTGCAGCCTCAGGGGCCTGGATGCCTAGGTCATTACGTCAGATTTCACCCTCATCTCCTGCGGGGCTGCGGAGACTGTGACGTCCTCTGACTCGGGTACTGAGAGCAGCGCTGCGGCTGCTGTGGGAGCAGGCTGGGGGCCAGGGGGAATCATGGAGCAGAGGAGGAGCCTATTTCGGTAGCTCAGGAGGCGCACGGTGGGGGCTGAGCCAGGGAGCTGGTGGTGGAGGTGGTGAGAAGGGTTGGAATCTGGATTTGTGCTGACAGCAGTTCTGATGGGGGTTCCCAGCAGATTGACTGTGGGAGCAGGAGGGGAGGTAAAGATGACTCAGGGTTGGGGCCACAGCTTCAGGGATAGTGTTGCCATCTGGGCCTGGGGAAACACGTGTCCTGGTCGGGTTTTGACTTTGGAGCTGGAGGTGTCTGCGGGCACCTGATGGAGGTGGGCCCAAGTGTGTCTCTGGGGCAGGCCTAGGGACAGAGGCTGAAGTGAAACTATAGGGAGTCAGGGGCTGGGTGGGCCAGGACAGCCCAAGCTGAAGCGGGGGAGAAGAACAGCATGCGATGGAGGACGGCGCGGAGAACAGAGACCCGGAGACAGGAGGAGAAAGCACTTCGAGGAGGCGAGAGCCAAAGCCGTGAGTGGAATAGCGCCCCCCAGGGGTGCAGTAGCACCACTCCCGCCACCTCACAGCCTCCCAGGACCTCAGAATGAGACCTCGTGTGGGACTAGGGCACTTGCAGATGTAGTTAGTTTAGATGAGATCATGCTGCCTTAGGGGAGCCCTGACCGATGGCTGGTGTCCTTACCAAAAAAAGGACAGGATCTGTCATCCCAGCACGCTGGGAGGCTGAGGCAGGAGGATGGCAAGTCAAGCCCAGACTCAGCAACATAGTAACTTTGTGAGACCCTGTCTCAAAATAAGAAGTAACAAAAGGGTTGGGGATGTAGCCCAGTATGAAGGCCCTAGGTTTGATCCTCAGTGCTGCAAAACAAAACAGAGAGAAGACACACAGATGGACACAGAGGAGAAGGCCACATGGAGACAGAGATGAAAGCCATCATCTACAAGGGACACCTGTGGCCACCCGAAGCCAGAGGAGGCCAGGAAGGATCCTTCCCTGGGGCCTCTAGAGACAGTGTCACCCCACAAGCATGGTGAGTTGGCACTTTGGTCTCCAGAATTGAGGAAGCTTTGCTGTTGTTGAAAGCCGCTAGGTGCCCAGGAGGGGTCAGGGTTTGAGCTCCTTTCCAGTGCCACCTTCCTGGCTCAGAGCCATCTCCCTACCTGACCAACCAGTTCAACAGTGTCAGGAGAAGTGTGGGCCGTGTACTCCTCTCTACTCGGTGGGGACATGGTTAGTGAAACTTACTGGGGAGGAAGTGCCCAGTGGACGCAGGGAAGGACAGGGCCACTGGGAAGAAGAAAAAGCCATCAGGAAGAGCATTACTGGGCTGTGCAGAGGGGTCCCAGCTTTTGGTACCTGCGTACACAACACTCCATGTTCTTGTAAGTTTGGCAGAGAAAATATCAGGCAACTAGAAAAATCTGAATTTCAGATGAATGACAAATAATTTTTTACTATAAGTGTACCCAAATCCTGCACGAAATGTACTTATACTACCAAATATCCTCTGCAGATTTGAGTTCAGATTTAGTCAAGCCCTCTGTGGTTTTATTTGCTAAGTCTAGCAGGCCCTCCCACCCCGCAGAATGCTTGCTTCTCCACCAAGGGACGTGCCCAGTACAAATGAGCCGTGTCAAAAGGCCGCAGGGGCTGTCTGGGTCAGACAGGTGCCGAGTCACCCCCTCCCGCCCAGCCTGTCATCACCCCCACGTCTTGGTTTCTCGTCCTCTGTGTATAGAAAACACTTTCCTGTCCCACCTACATCTCCCTGTAAGAAGAATCAATAACAATTTTAGGGAGAAAATATAGTTGTCATGGAAAAAAATGGAGTAAATTCAGAGTTCATTATACAAGTTAAATTGTCCAGCCATGTCCTGCTGCTCCTGGGAGCTGTCTGGCTGGCTGCTCAATGCCCTTCTGGGACGGGTGGCTCTGAGGTCAGCACGCAGACACCAAGTGAGCAGGACCGAGGTCTTGGTGGGGCCCTGATGCACTCTGGAGATCGTCACCCACACCCAGGCAGAGGTGGCTTTGGTCAGGACCACTTGCCTGCTTTCTTGGGCTTTTTAAATGGATCTCACACACAGAGTAAAAGGACCATCATGGACTGAATGAGGTCAGGTTGGCAACCTATCCGGGTGGCCAAGGGGTGGCCAAAACTGTCCCACTCCTTCTGCTGGTTGACCCCTTCCTATAAAGGGTCTGAGGTAAGGCAAACTCAGAATGTTCCTTGCTCGCACTTGCACGGCCCAAACTCCCTGGAAAGCCTGACACCAGGGCCAGGGACCTCATGTGTCCCCTGGGGTCCCTGCACTGGGATTCTCAGGAAATCACTCTCAGTGGACAGATATAGTCCAGCCTTATGTGGCCATATGGTCTCTGAGAAGTGGCAGCTTGTCTCTGGCTTCTGTTTCCTTGCATCTGGAGATGTCTGAGCCTAGGCTTCCAGGACACAAGGACTCAGTCCCCCAGAAAGCAGAAAGGGGGAAAGCAAGAGAAGGTCAGTGCTGAGCTGTGGGAAGTGGCTCCATCAAGGACTGAGGCTTAGGACAGACCCACCACAGTGCTATGAAGCTGTGTGTTATGGTTGAGAACTAAGATGTGCCCCGTAAAGTGTGATGAGTTCGGAAGTGGGGCCCTTAGAAGGTTCACGAGGTGCTATGCTTATTGGTGGACTGAGCCATTAAAGAACTTAGAGCTGATCTGCTGTTAGAAGGTGAGGTCTGCATACTCTTAAGTGAAAGAAATCGGACCCACATGTTCAAATATGGCACAAGAAATGGAACATGTAAATAAGGAACAAAACATACCATAGATACTGTGAAATAGGAAGAAAATATCTAAATGGGAAGGGGAACTAGGGAGAGGGCAAGAGGCAGGAAGGAAGGGAAGAGGAAAAGAAGAGAATATAAGGAAAAATGGAAAGAACACATTTATAGATAAGAAGAGGAAGAAGGGTTGGACAGAGGACAGGGGGCTAGGGAAAAAGGCAACATAAAGCTCTATCCTACAGAGGTACAACGTCCCTAGGATGAACGCGATCATAGGGAATCTATGTATATCTAAAAGGTACCAATAAAATTAATTTTAAGAAAAGAAATTTTTCTTTCTTGGGTGTGGCAGGAGGTCAGGTCACTGAGAGAGCGCCTCGGAAGGGCTGTGTCCCCTCTGCACTTCGTCCTTCTCTCTCTGCTTCCTGGCCACCATGTGGTGAGCGGCTTTGCTCCACCCCACCCTGCCACCATGAGGATGCTGTCTTGGAGCTACCATGGACTGAAGCCTCAGAAAAACATGAGCCTAACTAAACCTCTCCTCCTTTGGGTTATGGGTGCCAGGTATTGAAAGTGACTAATACACCAACCTTCCAATGCCCATGCCACTGGGGCAGAGGCAGTTCCAGCAAGTCAGGTCCCTGAGAGGTCTGAGCAGGCTCTAAGGGCCAGGGAGCAAGAGAGACACCAGCCCTTGAGAAGGAAGCTAGGGATGAGGCCAGGCATTGCCGTGGAACTTGGAGTCAGACTGTAGGGTTCTGGGGGGGTGGTCTAGGGCTGGTCTCTCTGGCACCTGAGACATCAGGGAGCTGCACAGCCCCAAGACACCTGGGAGGCAGGCCCAGAAGATTTTGAGGTTCCTCAGCCTCACATTCAAGAGTGCATGCAATGACGGTGAGAGTCCCTAAAAGGCTCACTGTGGGGAAGGCTTGCCTGCTGATGGGCCTTTGGGAACTGACTGCATGATGAAGACTCTGACTCTTGAGGGAGGAGTCACGGTGGCACCGTAAGGACATGGCCTTCGTGGGAGAGGATGGAGGCAGAAGCCGGGGCCTAGGGAAGGGAGTGGCTCATGCAGGTGTGATCTTGGGAGCGTTAGCTGGTCCCTAGCTCCTTCTCCTTCGACTCTTTCTTCCCCATTCTCACTGCTGCTGGCTGCTGCCACACCCTCCTTGGTCCACCACATACTTCCGCCTCACCTCAGGCCCACAGCGATGGCACCAGTTCACCATGAAACCGTGAGCTACAGTGAACTTCTCCTCCTGAACATCATTTTTCTCAGGTATTTGGTCACAGCAAGGAAAAGTTGACTGATACAGGTGCTATAAATATCATAAAGCCAGAGATACAAAATGGAGGGCTGGAGGGGTCACCACCAAGAAAATAAGCACAAAAAAGATCTCTGGGAGGATGATATTTTAGCTAAGAACAAAAGGTAAGTAGGACCCAATCAGCAAAGAGCATGTGCAAAGGCCCTGGGGTTTGATACCTGTGGATGGTTTGGGGGAGGAGAAAGGTCCTTGGAACACAGTGAAGGAAAGGAACGAGAGATTAAAGGGCAGCAGGGTGGGACCTGGGGCCTGCAGAGCCTTGTGTGTTTTGTGGGGATCCGAATTGTATTTGCAGTGTGATGAACAGCTAGGGTAGACTTTCCACAAGGAGGTGGCTTGATAGGAGAGCTTAAAAGAGTGGATTGAATGGGAACTGCTAAGCAGGCAGCCAGCAGATAGGGGACGTGGTCAGCTTTGGACCGGACTGGCTGAAGGAAAGGGAGGAGACCAGTGGTCCTTCCTTTACAGGCACCTGCTGTGCACCAGTGAACAGTCCATTCCTTGAGGAGGATGCTGTTTCCACTCTCCAAAATTGGAAACTGAGCTCAGAGCAGGACAAACCATCTCCGTGGATGTCCAGGGCCCAGGTTTCAGTCCAGCGCCACGCCCCATCTGTGCTAACTGATCTTTCCCTGCTTCTCTACAGCGTCAGCAATGTCACTGGGGCTGCCAGAGGGACTTTTTGAGAATCCCGTAGTAGGCAGTAGGGGTGCTGTCCACCCTCTGTCTCCTGGTCCCTTGATCCGAAACACCCAGATTCTGCTCCAGCATTTCTTCCTACCTCATCTCAGAGATGAGCCCTGGTTGGCCAGAGTGAATCCATTAAATCTTGTTGGGCCAGCCACAGGGGTCGTGACCTTCTCAGGTAGGGCAGAGTACAAGCAGAGTTTCTACGGAAATTGGAGAAAGTGAGCCCCACAGCTTTGGCAGCCACTTTTGTGACCATGAGGAAAGTCAGAGTCACATGTAGGCAAGGCTGACTGGTAAGGCAGGGTGTAGAGACAGAAGATGCTATGACCTTGCTGTTGTCAAACAGCTGATGTGAACCCCACTGAAGCTTATCATCTCTGGAGTTTTGTGTTTCTGAGCTAATAAGGACCCTTTTCTCTTTAAGGAAATGTGAGTCCCCAGCTCAGACTGATACACTCTTTCAGGTCCACCTTTTCCTCTTTAGGAGGACGGGGCCTGAGACCCCCACAGGGCGGAACAACTGGCCCAAGGTCTCCCTGCAGGTCTGTGACTCCTGGGCCAGTACTGCCCATGCATCTCAGCAGCCTGTGAAGATACCTGTGGGGACACAAACATGAGGACCCCATCTCCAGCCCAGGCTTCTGCCAGTGAAGCATCTCCGAGCTTCTCACACTCACCAAGACAAGTCTGTGCACATCCTTTTCACTCTGGGGATGAGAGCACACGGCTGACTTCTGGCTCTCCTGGGAGGAGGCCACCACCAGGTGACAAGTGTCACGTGCTACTCCTCTGGGCCTTGGCTATAGCCTGAGCTCTCTAGGTGGCCTGGGGCACCTTGGTTTGTGAGACTGTCTGACCTGCAGCAGGCCCCACAGAGAATGTCCCACGACTCCAGCATGTGTCCTCAGGTGGGTGGGAGCTGGGGAGGGGGACAAATCAACTCAGACCCTGGAGATCACTCGTGACACCTGCAGCAAATGGCCACACCCTCTATAGATCGGGCTCCACCCACCTGGGAAAGGGCAGAGATTGGTGTTGGGGTGTACAGGAAGGACAGGGGACACATGGCCTCTCCCGGGGACCTGCTGCATCTCTGTCCTCCTGCCCTGCACATACTCTCTACAGGCAGATCCAGCATAGGAGGCCTTCAGAGGCCCCTGGTCAGAGGCTGGGAAGGGTTAACTGGAGCAGTGCCCTGAGTCATAGTCAGAGAGAAACATTTTCAAAGCCTTGATAAATAAATTACCACTCATGTTTAATTCAGAGCCCCCACCGCCTGCAGAGAACACAGGGAAGAGGCGAGCTTCCCATTAGAAGAGCTCCAAAAGGCTCCGGCCCCTGCCTGGGGACCTTGCAGCCTCTCCCCTGCCTTGCCCAAACCCACAGCCCTCTGGGAACAAGTCCAGGATAAAATGTACGCTCCTTATGTGCAGTGACACCCCAGGCTCAGCCCCTGTGTCACCCTCTCCCCTAATCTCACTGCCAAAGTAACTTTTGGGGTCCCTTTCCATCAGAACCCAGTTCCCCTTCTCTGCACCATCTGTCACTATGTGATGTTTCTAAAGGTTGTTTCTTGATTATTCCCCCCACCTGAGAGAAAGTATCCTCCACAAGCAAAACCTGGATTCCTCTGATGCTCTGCTGCATCCCCAGAACCTAGAAGAGCATCAGGCACATAGCAGGTACTGAATAAATAATTGTAGGCTGAAGTGGGAGGATGATGTATTAGTCTGTTTTCTATTGCTGTGATGAAATACCTGAGACTGGGTACTTTGTAAAGAGAAAGGGTTTATGAGCTCACATTCTGGATGTTACCAGTTTTTGTAGGACTCTGCACCTACATGAAATGTGGTAGATGGCACCATGGTGGGAGAACATGGCAGAGGGAGTCCATATGGCCAGACAGGAAGCAAGAGAGATTCAGGGGCTGGGCACACTCTTGAGGGCACTAACCAAAGTCCCATGAGAACTATGATGATCTCTTCCAGCTTCCAGGGACAATGCCTCAGTACCTTAATGACCTCCCACTAGACCCATTTGGTAAAGGACCCACCATCTCCAACACTGTCACACAGGCACCGAGGTCTCAACACATGAGCCTTTCAGGGACTCACTCAAACCACATCCAAACCATAGTAGTGGGAACATCTCCACCCCTTCCCAGGGAGACTTTTCTAGGCTACATGCTTCCACTTTTCCTCAAAGCAGGAAGCTGAGATCCTGGTTGGCCACATGTAGTTCTCGGAGCCTAGGATTCCTGGGGGCACAACAGCTGATGATTCACGCTGACCAGCGCCTACAGCGCAGACCAGCTCAACACAGAGCGCTGTATGGATGGACCATCTCATGTGGTCCTCATCACAGACCACTTTACAGAGACGCAAGGGCCCTGAACATAAAGTCAGCTTCCCCCGGCTGCACCGTAACAGCCACCTTTCCACTGGTGATACGAACTATCCAGCATACTGCACACAGCAGGAAGGAGAGGTGGATTTGGGCTCATAGTTCCAGAGATTGTAGTCCATGGTCGGCTGGTTCCAAGGCAGAAATGTGGCGGAAGCGCATGGCACAAGAGAGCAGCTCACCTTCTGGCAGCCAGGGAGCAGAAGGAGATGGAAAGAGCTGGAGCAAGGAGCCAGAGAGAGTCACCAAGGTCACAGCGCCGTGACCCACTCCGTCCAAGGAGGCCCACTTCCCAAGAGCCCCTTCGGGGCCGAACCCATCAATGGGCTGATCTACTGGTGACCTCAGCAGCCTACAATCTAGTTACCTTTCCATGAGTGTCTTGGCCCAGGGACTCTGATAATCTGTCACCATCCATCTGATAAACTATCACAGGTACCATCCATAAGTGCAGTCAAGCAGCATTTGAACCCTGACCCAGTGCTTCTGTCACAGGCAGCCTGAGTCACTCTTCTGGAGAGGAGACCTTTTTATAACGCAGGGTGCTGCAAAGTGTGACGTATCACACACCTCAGCAGCCTGGCTTTCTGAAACCCCCAAGCAGCAAAACTCAAGCTCAGTGATATAAGAAAGATCAACTCTTCTCCTGTGGGCTGAGATCAAAATAAATTCTGAATCAATATTTTGGACTGGAAACCTGTTCCTCAGTATTTGCCAAAAACAGATCTTGGTCCCAGTATAGCACTCATTTATGAGTGGGTCTAAGTGCTGGCATTCAACAGACTTTATGTGATTTAATCTTCTCAGCAAGACCTTGCAGTGGATATTTTTAAATCATCTCCATTTTCCCTGCTAGAAAATTGAGGCTCCAAAATGGCTGGGCAATCCAATCATCCTGCTAGGTGGCGTTAGAGTCAGCAACCAACCCCTGACCTTTCTACTGAAAACCCACAGCTATTGGATCAGTCACCGTCATCATCGTTGTGGTCATCATTGCTGACTTTAGTGAGCACTTACTATGTTCTGGGCCTTGTCTTTAGCACTTATGGTTATTAACATGTTGGCTCCTAATTCAAACTGGAGGAGTCAAATAGTATTTTTCATTCCACTTTAGAGGAAAAGAAATTAAAGTCTGGGTGGTTAAAGAAGTGTTTTTAGATGTAGTTTTTGTTTGAGTTCAGACACAAAGACCAGGAGGCAGTGAGCACCATAAACATAGCTTGTTGCTCACAGAGCTGGTGAGGAGGCTCCGAGGAGGCCCCGGATGCTGGGTGCAGGAGGCCACGTGGGGAAGCATAGCGTCAGTCAGAACAAGGGTCTTCATTGTGGCTGGGGCTAGGGGAAGGGACCGGTGAGGCAGGGTGGGCAGGTGTAGGACTGGCTGGTTTGAATCATTCAGAGTCTCTGGGTCTTTAGCACTGTCCCAAGCTGTCTGGCACTGAATTAAAAGAAAAGAAAGAAAGAAAGACAGGTAGAAAGGAGACCAGGAAAATTGCAATATTAAAATTGTGCCTAAGAAAAGCGGCAACTTCCAGTGTGGGGGCGTCAGGGACCAGCCTCGCTGCTGACTGTATTGTTTTCTCCTTTCCTGCCCCCATCCCCATACCTGGCATTGAACCCAGGGCCTTTGTACTGCCTCACCTGTTACCCACCCCCAGCTTTTCTTTTCACTTGTCCAAGCTAGGCTCAAACTTGGTGATCCTCCTGCCTCAGCCTCCCAGAGTACTGGGAGTATAGGGCTACTTCAACATACTCAGCTGTGTTGTTATTTCTGTCTTCCAGAGATCCAGCGACTCACAATAGTGACTTGACTCCCCCAACACCAAGGGCTCAGACTGGGCCACCCAGTGGTGACCAGCAGCATCCCTAGTGGGCTGTGACATGGGAGTGCCCATTGCTGTACCTGCCCGATTTGGGACAGGCAGACGGGGCGGCCCAGCACGGTGCCGACAGCAGCATCTGCTGGTGTCTCCCGGGAGGAAAGCGCTCCTTTTGTTTCACATTAAGTCATTAGAACAGCAGAGAAAGAAAAGGGACTTTAATTTCCCCACCATACGCAGGCACTGTCTGAACGATGGGGTCCAGCGGGAAATAGACTCGGCTTCCCCGAGGCGTGTGAGTCCGCCAAGCCCTCGAATCCACCGTCCCCGCAGGAAGACTTCAGGAGCCAGGGCCCGTCTGCTCAGCGCCTGTGCCTGGACCAGGCCTTGCTTGGATGCTTGGGAGCAGGGCTGGGATTTGCACATGCTTAGCACGCGGGAGGCCTCTTGTTCATCCCCAGCACCGAATCGATCAGTCAGTCAATCACTCATTACTCGAAACCTCCTCCCCTCCCCTGTTTTTTTTTTTCTTTTTTTTTTTGAGGTGAGGTCTCACCGTGTAGTCCAGGCTGGCCTTGAACTCTGTGACCCTCCTACCTCAGGCTCCTGAGGGCTGGGATTATAGGCATGTGCTACTGTACCCTGCTTCAAGACCCAGTTTCGAGGCTGTGGTCATCTCCCTGAACCTGCCACCAAGGTCCTGGTCCCTGTGCTGGAGACTCCACAGCCATCCAGACTGATGCTACCCAGAGCCAGTCTGGACGGCTCTTGATCACCTGCAGGAAGTAAAGAAAGCCTCAAGTCCTGCACTCCAGGTTGGAAAACCAGCTCCAAACCCTAAATGGTTCCTGTGACTCTGCTCAAGAGACATGGTCTCTCTGGGCCTCAGCATCCTCATCTGTTAAGTGGGGCAGAAAGCAGAATGCAGGAAAGGGTCTTGTGAAATTACTGAGTTGCCCAGGCTGTGATTGAACCCGCCATCCCCCTGCCTCAGCCTCCCAGCTTGGTAGGATATAAATGTACAGCACCACACCGGGTGATGGAGGATATTTTTCTACATTAGGAACAAAGCCTTTGAGCAAAGCTTCATCTTCACTTGCAGTGACCACGCCAGCCCTGACTAGAACCTAGGATGAGTTTATTATTAGTGTTAAACTAGGTTAAACTAGGCTCCACTGCAGTAACAAACAACTCCACAACCTCACATCTTCGCCCCAGTCAATGTTTAGTTCTTGTTCACACAAATCCTGCTGCTGGTCTGGGCGACCATCCGGGGCACCTGTCCTCTAGGGGACACCTCAACGATCCACACATCTGTGCCTTGTGGAAGAGGCAGCTGCAACACTACTGGATCCAGATGACAAGGACAGCCAGGTGCTGGGAACGGCCGCAATGCCTCCTACAGGAGAGATCACAAGTACAGCTGGCTCCCTGGGGGAGCATCGCTACCAGGGCGGTTCTCAGCATGGGCTCCGCATACTAGATCAGCCCTCTGCTGTCTTACTGTGCAGGAAGCGCTTCTGTGCCCATAGTGCAGAATAGGAAACTGAGCCTCAGAAAACGAGCCACTCAGCTGGTGCCTCCTCCAGGTGAACCACACTGATGGGGCAGAGGGGACAGTCCCCAAGCTTCTTGGGACACAGGTAACAGCTCCTGTGTTGGTTTTTCTCGGAGCTGGCTGGGGCTGGACTGCAGCATCCTATCTGCTGTGAAATTTGCCAGATTTTCCCGGTGGCTGTGGGGCCCCGGTACGGCAGAACTCATGGTACTGCCTCCGTTTCCCCAAAGCAGCAGGAGCATAGTGACAAAAGCTGTCTGAGAGAGAACAGAAATCACAAGATTTCTGGCAAAAAGCCCCCCCACCCCCGTGGGAAGCAGTTACTCTGCAGGGACCTCGAAGGCATTGTCCCAGGATCGATGTTATTTGTCCACTGAGGAAATGCTCATTCCAACCCCTGCAACTCTTGGCATGTTCTGTGGGTCAGAATCTTTGGCTGTCAATAACTGAGTGTCGTTCAAATGTTGTTTCCCAAAGGCCCTATATTAATGGGCAGCCTCAAAATCAAGCAACACACAGACTCTGGAGGTCACTCTCAGTTCCCAAGCTATTTACTGGTGAGAAGACAAAAGAACAACAACAACAAATGGTACATTAAATAAGTTTACTTGCTTTACGAGGGAAGGCAGCTCACTGGTGTTGTCCGGATACTTTCACTTCCTTCTCTGACATCCTCAGCCCGTGGATTTGACCTCATGGCCTCAAGATGGCTGCTATGCCTCCAAGTGTCACATTAGTATTTCAGGTACAATAAAGGAAAAAAATCAAACGGCTGAATCTGCTCCAAGAGCCTCTGCTTAGTCCTCTGTGTTTACATGTGATGGCCAAAAGCGGTCACTTGGCCACAACATCTACGAAGAAGTCCGGCAAGTAAATAGTTTAGCTTTCATCCTCTTTAAAAGAAGAAAGCAAGGGAAAGGAGGTTAGGAAGGGCTTTGGGTGTATCACTCTCTCCGTTTCCCAGAAGCAGGCAGCTCTGGAAACATCAGTTTGCATGTGACCTTGTACAAGGTATTTATTTGAATTTCAGTTTATTCATTTGAAAAATGAGAATAATAAGAGTCTCCCCCCCCCCCCGGGTTGCAGTGCCTGGAATACAGTGAGTATTTAATAAACAGTAAATATCATTAGCATTATTATAATGGGGAAACAATATTTACATAAAAAGGCAGGCAGCAGGCCCAGTTCATGTATTTGCGGAAAATTACTGAACTATCCCAAATTACATAGAAATGTACTCCAAAACTCCCTGCAGAGGTGGCTCAGGGTTTCACCAGAGGAGGGTGGAGAGCGCTAACCCACTTTCCTGTGCAGCTGCAGGCAGAGGCGGGAGGTGGGCTGAGCTGAGAGTCCTGGCCAGGCAGCCCTGGAGGGGCTGGTGAGGACAGGGGGATCACAGAACTAGGCTCTCTCACACCGGCCCCTGTTCACCCTCCTTCTAGTGTAGCTGGGACCCTCTCCTGTCTCGCCCACCTGCAGGGATGTATCATCCTTATATTTTTGGCAGTATTGGAGATTTAACCCAGGACCTTCACCCTGAGCTACATCCCTGGCCCTTTTGATTTTTTGCTTTGAGACAGGGTCTCACTAACTTACCCTGGCTGGGCTCAAATTTGTGATCCTCCTGCCTCAGCCTTGCAGAGTCCTGAGACGACAGGTGTGCGCAACAAGGCCCAGTCCCTAACATCCTGTAGAAGCAGAAACCGTGGCACCTGAGGGCCAAGAGGATCATTTGGGCCAGTGTGATGTCTAGGACAACAGAAGCACTTCAGAAACAGGTAGGAGATGCCAGGTGCCCCTCCAGCTGCCACCTGCAGTGCTGCTGAGTCAGCCTGAACAGCTGGGGTGGCTGCTCTCTGTGCAGAGTGAGCACTGTCCCAGGGAACACGGGTCCTCTTTCTGCCTCCCCCATGGTGCCCCATGCTCCAGCAGCACAGAGGCCTGGGAGTGTCAGGGCAGGGAGTCTTGGCCCTCAAAAGCATTCACGTACTGTATGGAGCATGCGTGGAGCGCCAACTGTATGCACTGCTTTGGGCCAGGCAGGGCTGAGGTCTGGATACCACCAGGAGTGTGCATGCCCTTCATAGTCATTGAGACTCTACTCATGAGAAAGAGAGAGAGAGGGAGAGGGAGAATTAAATTAGAAGTCCTGATGTCCCAATGGCAAATCTAGACAGACTCCGAACAGCTGGCTGTCTTAGGAAATCTGCTTCCTCAGTTAGGGTCGAGAGGAGGACTGCCACCTGACACACAGATGTCTTCCTCCTAGGGTCTCCATGCCATGCTGGGCTTGGGGACAAGTCTCCACCCACATCTCCCTCCTCCTTCCAGCTGTCTGACATGATTCATTCATTTCAGCCTCATGCTCATTTCTGCCTCAGGGCCTTTGCATCTCCAGTTCCCCCAGGCGGGAATGTTCTTCCTGCTAGCTCCTTGCACAGCTGTCCCTTGGTCTCCCCCTCCGAATGCAGAGTGATCGTCCAGGTGGCCTTCTCCCCTGTCCTTTCTTGTGGTTCCTTCTTTAATAGCATTTATCTTGACCTCGTTTCCCTTTTGCCTTCTCACACTAGGGTGCAAGTGTTAAGCCCTGGAAAAAACCTGGAAAAGAGCATGGCATATACTGTGTGCTCAGTAAACATTATTGGGTGAGTAAAAGGACCCCACCTTACAGATGAGCTAGCAGAATCCCTGGGGCAAACAGATATGTCAAAGTCTGTATAGTGGGTGTGTTCACCTGTTTTCTGTTGCTGTAATGCAATACCTGAGTCTGAGTAGCATATAGAGAAGAGAGGTTGACTCAGCTCACAGTTTTGGACACCAAGGGCCCAAGACAAGTGACCCATCTGTCTGGCCCTGGTGAGGGTCTCATGGCAGATGGCATCTCCAAGGCAGGAGAGAGATCGTATGCCAGATGGGCAGTCAGACAGCAGGGAGAGTGTCTTGCTCTTTATGGAAACTGGCTCCCAGGACCCACTCCTCTGGCCCAGCATTAATCTCCTCTGAGGGCAGAGCTGCTGAGAACCTAACATCTCACCCATAGCCCACATGTGCTGAGCAGTGGGGTAAGTTGTTGAGGGACTGAAGGAAACAACCAGAAATGGCTCGTGAGAGATAGGGGTTATCAGAACTTACAGGTACTGAGGGGGAAGTAGGTTAGGTGTGATTTACTCATGAGGGAGGGTCCACAAGAACCACAGAGGGCCCATAGCACTCCCTGGCAGGTCCGTGAGGACA
Organism: Dinomys branickii; assembly: GCA_004027595.1. NCBI lineage: Eukaryota > Metazoa > Chordata > Mammalia > Rodentia > Dinomyidae > Dinomys > Dinomys branickii. Next base: position 117,838 of record PVLD010002996.1, read on the forward strand.
CACATTCTTCAACAGTGCCAATTGATAGACTGATGTGGGGGCACATGTCTGTAATCCTGGCACTCCAGGAGGCTAAGGCAGGAGGACTGCAAGTTTGAACCCATCTTGGGCAACTTAGCGAGCTCCTGACTCAAAATGAAAGATAAAAAATAGATAAATAATACCTTAGAAATGCAAAGTAAAAATGGGCTGGGATGTAGCTCAGTGTGAAGTCCCTAAATTCAATCCCAAGGAAAGAAACAGAGAGAGAAAAGAGGGAGGGAGGGAGCAAAGGAAGGAGGGAAAGAAAGACAGATGTGCTTGGCAAATCCCACAGGAGATGTGACCTGAGCAACAGCATTGCTAAGCTAAACCCCCGAGGGACACATACCTGACAACAGCAGGTTCCAGGGTGGCCAGTTAGGTGCATCTTTCAGCAGCAGGTTCGGCAGAGAGGGACTCCGTAGTCAACCCTGTAGCGGGACATCAGTAGCCTGCTTTGGTCCACTGTGTGACCAGTAAGTCAAGAACAGCTGACTCAGCAGCAGACAGGAGGCAGCGCCACAGTTAACACCGCTAGCTGATGTCCCTCAGACGATGCTTCCGGACGCTGCTGTCCCTGGACTTGGAAATGTGAGAAAAGGGGGTGTTTTAGGGACATGGTGCACTTCCTGTATGGCCTGATTTTCCTCAGGGGCGCGATACCCTGGCCACTTCCCACTGAGGCCCCATGTCTTATGCCTCACCGCATCATAGCACCGCCCCCAGCACAGGAACCCTTGGGGGACAAACCACATCCGGACCACAGTGCTGGGCAGCAGGGTTCTAGCCCTGGTCTGTTGTGCTCCTTGGCTCTGGCCGGCCTCCCCAGCAAACACGCCAGGTCTCTGCACTTGCAACTCCCCTCCTCTGGGACCTGTCTCCTACAGGGCGGCCTTCAGCTCTGGGGCAGGGAAAGAGGCGTGGCTGCTTAACTTTATACACAAGCCACTTCCCCCCCTGTGTTTAGGTGGGAATGTTCTTTCTGCTAGCTCCTTGCACAGCTGTTCCTCGGTCTTCCCCTCCTAAAGCAGAGTGATCACCTAGGTGGCCTTCTCCCCCTGTACCTTTAGCTACTTACCTGCCTCAGTTTCCTCTCCTGTGAACTGGGTATATAGTGATATTATCTATCTTAGGGTCTAGATAAACGTTCAGTGAGGTCAGACACGCAGAACCTAGGAGCCAAGTCTGACATGTGACCCCAGGGTCAGGCATCACTGTTGTCAGGACGGTCTCTCCTCCCAGCCACAAGGCCCCTCAGGATCTCCCACGCTCTGCACTGCTTCTCCTATCGGCCGTGGTCCTGAGGTGCACGGGTTGTATCCCCCATGGGAGCATCTTTCTCCCTCTTCTTCCTTCAGCAAACTCCTCTCCCAGGCCACCTCCACTGAGGAGCCTCCCTGGACCCCCATGCCGAGGTGCTCAGCTGTCCCAGTGCCATGCATGGTGACAGTCTACGCAAGGGGATGAAAAGGTCACACAACAAGGAGCCCACTTAATAACTCAGCAGCAAAGCCCCATGCGTCTTCCAGCCATGTCGTCACAGCGGTCATCAGAGAGACCCCAAGTCAGAGCCACTCCAGCTCCCTGGGGTTCAGGGAGCCCTTGAGCTGCAGCAGGGAGACCAGCGTTGGGATGACCCTCCGGTAGCGACAGACGCTAACACACTGCGGCCTCACCCTCGGCCTGGGGCCCTGGGAGCTGAGTCCTTCGCGGCGCCCCGGGCCCCTGGGTAGAATTCCTCTCCAGCTGCCCTGTGGGTCACGCGCTTAGTCTGTCGCCTCTCTGGGCCACCCTCTCTCGCTTATTTCACTCCCCATCTGGTTCCTTTCACTCCTCAAATCAGCCTTGGGTCTGCAGTTCCCCCCTCAGCATTGGTTACTGGCAGTTCCAACCACCAGCGGGCAGATGCAGGGCCTCCACTGCATACCCCGTTCCCACCTGAGCACCATGGACGTGGGTGTCCACTGAGGCCTGGTAGGGCCTGCCTGTGGCTTCCGCCTGAGGGATGTCTGGCCCCCGCTTGTTTATCTCCAGGGAGCCTAAGGCCTCATCCCTGTTCCTCCTCCAGGGCTCAGGAAACTTGCTTCGCTCAGGAACAATGTTCTCTGAACCCCAGCCCAGCACGGAGGCCTGAAGATCCCGGGCTCAACCCTGCCCACCAGCTCCCGGCCTGCCCAGCCTCCACTGGGGACTGAAAGCCCCTCTACAGCTTCTAGAAGCCACTTCCATCCACCCCACGGCTGGTCCACAAAGAACCTCCCCAGGACGGATTCATTTCCAGATGTATGTGGATGCCGCCCTGAGCAGCATTCAGATGTTTTCACGAATGGGCCTGAATTCATTCAGGGGCACATAAAGCATCATCCGGGGCCTTGGCTCTGGACGCTTCCCTGATGTTACAGAGCAGTTTCGCAGGGAATAAGCTTGGGACCCCCCAGTCCAACAGAGGCCAAGAAATCAGGGCAGCCATGATTGTGCAGTGAGGATCATTATGGGTGGGGCCAGGTCAGGAAGCAGATTGAGGGAGGGGACTCTGAGTCCATGCCCTTCCCTGCAGTGTCTCAGCTTTCCAGAAAGGCTGAGACCACAAATAAAAATCTCGCTGTCGAATCTGGGGCCTGAAAATGAAGTCATCAGGAACTTAGTGCTGTCTGCATTGGCTGTCTGTCCCACCAGGCTCCACCCCACTCCCTTGGCCATGACAGTTGACCTCCATACGTGTGATCTGGGCAGCTGCTGGCACGGGAGGGGGCGGGGAAGCAGGCCACATACACTTGCCCAGGTTGTGGACACAGTACCCTAGAAGGTTCCTTTCATGCAGAGGGCTTCTTCAGAACACCCTTGTATTCCTGCTATTTCCATGCTGATGATTTACTTGCCTCTTGGCCTTCTCTCCTCTAACCTTAGACCCCATAAACACTGACACTCTGTCCCCTGCTCTCAGAGGGACACCAACTAGCACCAAACATGAATCCCAGCTGGGGTCTGAATCCCCTAGGAGTCGCATTAAAACAGTAAACTGAAACTGATAAACTAAATGGTAATAATATATTTTATTGAACCCAATGTAGTTCAAAATGTTTATCATCCCAGCACGTAATCAATATAAGAACCTATTGATGAAATCCTTTATAGGTGTGGTAGTAAGAGCCTTGGGGAAATCTGGACAGTACTGTTCAGTACTATCCCAATTTGGACCCTACATTTTCATCAGGAAGACTTGATTTGTGTTTAGAGAGCATACCTAACATTTGCAGCTGAAAAAGCAGATTCAAATGTGTAAGTAGCCAGGCATAGCGGCTCACACCTGTAATTTCAGCACTTTGGGAGGCTGAAGCAGGAGGATCGAAAGTTGGAGTCCAAGCTGAACAACTTAACCAGACTGTTGTGGGACAGTATGGTGTCCAGTGACTCCAGGTTTTTGCTGTCTTGTTCAAAGAACTGGAGGGGACAATCAATGAACTTGAAAATGCAGCTTTTACTTAAAGGAAAGAAGAAAAGGAAAAAGAAAGTGCAAAAAGAAGAAAAGTTAAGATACCCCTCACACACAGAATGGGCAGGCTCATCAAGTCAATGATCATCTTCTTTTATATCCTCTTCTGATGTCAGATCCGGCCTGTGATTTGACAGCTCTCCATGACTGACAGGTCACACCGTATGGTCCAGCCTTCTTGCCATGCCCTAATCTACCTCAAGACTCTGTCTCAAAATAAAAAATAAAAAAGGCTGGGGATGTTGCTCAGCATGAAGGCCTCAGATTTAATTCTAAGCAAACAAGCAAATACATAAATACATAAATAAAGTCTAAATTAGTCCAAACGTCCTGTAGCATTCACCAAGAACAATATTAAGTGTTCATTCTGAGACCAAATAAAATGGCTAAAGTGAACAATTTGGCTCCTCGGTCCCACTGGCCACTTGAGAGTTCAAGTGCCCAGAAGCCACCTGTGACCAGCAGTGATGGTACTAGCTGTATCAATAGACAGCACTCTATGTGCTGCAGGAAGTCCCCCTTGACAGAATGAATTCAGGGTTAGCATCCTTCGGGTATGGCCCTCTGGACCCATCCAATCACTTCGGCAAGGCCCTCCTGCCAGAGGGGTTGGGGCCAGCGTGCCTCCCACATGGGGCCTGTTGGGAGCCGGTGTGAGGGCTTGCTGTTAGTCTCCTTGGAAACAGCCCCTCCCACCGTGTTACCAAGATGGCGCCTATATCCTGTTTTCTGGTTCTTGTTGCTGACTCTGTGTATACCTTATATAGAAAGGTGCCTGCTTACGGCGCCCTGAAACCAATCCTGAAGGCCTACGTGGCGTAGTGTGATTTGCTAACCGCCCTTATATAAGTTGCTGTAACGGGAAGCTAGAGGAAGAAGAAGCCCGGAAGGAGCCACAGAGAGTGGACTCCTGTGGGGTATAGAAGAAGCCCGGAAGGAGCCACGTAGAGTGGACTCCTGTGGGGCTTGTGCTGTGTCCAATAAAGAAAACACGTTACAGAATCTGATCGTCTGTGTGCTGTCTTCTGCGGGTCGGGAGCGGCGCCGGACAGGGCCAACATGCCCAGTTGGAATCAGCAAGACTTTTACAAACCCAACATGATTCTGTAAAGGCGACAAGAAATCTTAGAGACCCCAGGCTCAGAACAGGTGAGCAGATTAAAAAATCCCTCCAGACCTTTGTTTTCTATAGAAACCAAAGACCTAAAATAAAAATGCCAGCAACTTCTCAGGACAAATGTTTTCCAGAACAGGTAGATAAGCAAGTCCTGAGACAAATACATCTTTCAGCCCCTCCCTGGTGGGCCCATCTGGTCCCTTTCAGTGACATCTGAGGAAGGGAGGTGTTGTCATCAGCAGCTTGGAGTTCCTGACAGATCGGTTTCCGCAGCATCCACAGGGCACTGGGTTGATTTATTTGCTGCTTTTGGGGGGCCTCGGTTCACGTTTGCAGATCTCCTCTTGGCCCCAACTGAATAAATAATTCATCCCCAAAGTGGCACATTTGTAGCTGCTTAGATTAAAATTCCTAAAATATGTGTTTAATTTGGATTTGGTACAGCCATCATCGGCCTCAGATTATCCCTAGCATTAAAATAAAAACGGGGCTCTGAAGAGACAAGGGCCAGCTTCCGCTGATGCAAGAAGCTTCTCACAGGGCCTTTCCTGCTCCCCACCAGGTGGAAGGGCAGGGTTATGGTGCCCCAGACTGGGCTGTAGATAAGTGGGCCTGTAGATGTGTCTGGGTCCTGTCCCATCTGCCCCTGAAGAACAGAGCAGTGACGCGCTATTAATACTATATTTACGGTTCTGTGAAAATCTCTGTTTGGCACCTGGCTGCTGTCTTCCACAGAGCCTCCCCCAACCTGCCCACCTGCCTTAGCAGGACTGTCCCCACCCCGCTGGCCTGGGTCAGGAAAATACTTACAGGGCTCTGGGATCATTCTCCACTCTTAAAGCAGTGATGAGGAGCTCTCCCAGGGGGTGCCCAACCTGGGATTTGGGTCAGAGCAGAATGAAAGCCCCATATAATATTGAGCATGGTGGCTAATGCCAGTAATTCCAGCACTGTAAGAGGCTGAAGCAGGAAAATCACAAGTTCAAGCCTAACCTGGGCAGCTTGGTGATTAGTGAGACCCTGTCTCAAAATTTAAAAATAAAACAGGGTTGGGGATGTAGCTCCGTGCGAGGACTCTAGGTTCAATACTCAGGGCCACAAAATAAAATAAACCATGAGAATGAACCCTGATACTCAGGGCCGGGGATGTGTCTGACTATTAGATTAAGAAAAACCCTAACTCAGGCACATTCCAGCCAGGATGAACTCGCTTTTCCTGACCAATGTATGCACCTCATCTTCTCCCCCAAGTTGCAGGATTTAGCTATCTTGCTGCCACCCCAGTAAATGGTCCTCCTGTCAGTGAGTGCCTAGGACATGGCTCTCTGCACAGGTCATGTTCTATCTGCCTCTCCTTGTGTCACCTGGAGTCACCTCCTCACACACTAGGACCAGGTCAGGAGGGATTGGCAGCCTCATAAAAGGGAGTCTAGAGTTCTCCCTTGACCCCTCCTCTATGTGAGCACACAGACAGAAGACACCGTGATCCAGGAAGTGACCATCGCCAGACAGTGAATCTGCTGGGGCTTTGGTCTTGGCCTTCCAGTCTCTAAACTTAGGAGATGCACATTTTTTGTGTTTATGAGTCTACAGGATTCTCTTTCATCCTCAGCCTGCCTGCCTCCCTGCCTTCCTCCTCCTTTCCTTCCTTCCTTCTTATAACACTTAAACTCTAACTATGTCTCAGGCACCAGTGAAGATGCCAGGTAACAACACCAGCAAGATCAAAGCCAGGCCCTGCCCCGGGAACACAGTGGCCTGGAAGGAGAGAGGACACTGTCCCGAAGAGCACACGTGTGTGAAGTCATCGCGGTGCCCATGCTGTGGAGGACTCTCGCCCACTCTGCTCCATCTCTCACACAGCTCCCAAGCCCAGAGACACGTGCATCTTGATCTTCGCCAGCCCAAAAAGCCATGGGATGCAGAGCTGATTTGGACTTCTGGCAAATAGCCGCTGTGACGCCAAGCATGTATGTGGCCCTTTGCAAACGCAGCCTCCCTTCACTCTGTCATTGTGTTCACCAGCTGGGTGCAGGGGACACAGCCTGGGGAAGAGAGGGCGATGGCAGAGGGAGTAGCAGAGGCAGAGAGATCAGAAGAAGGGAACTTTTGCCTGCAGAGGGTACACAGGGCCCTGCAGTGTAGGCAGATGAAGAGCGTCCACATGGGATGGAGCAAAGGCAATTTATTCAGTGTTGTTAAGCAAGGGATTGGCCACTGTCCCTGAGCCTGGGTGGAGCCGCAAAGGCAGGCAAAAGAGTGAGAAAGCTTGTGGTGACACAAAGGCAGGCCCAGGAGGCCCTGTTTGGAGGCTGCCAACTCTGGGAGGCTGGAGGGGGCCTATATGGAGCCAGCAACCTGCGTGATGAGCAGGGAGCACACTTGTCTTTCTCTATGTGCCACAAGTTGGAAGTGGGAAAAAATCAGGCTGCTGCCAGCCCAGTCCTGGCTGTAGGGCTCACAGCTGCCTGCCTGCTTGCTGTGGGTATGGGCAGAGCGCATCTGCCTGCAGGGTGTGATCCCTGGCCACGGTAACTTGGTGTCCCATCCCTGGGTGTGCTGGCCCTGTTCCAGCCTGAGAATGAGCCATTCTGTCCACGGGGAGAGTTCCAGGTGCAGACACACAAGCTGAGTCTGCAGGGACGGCTGGCCCTGAGAAAGGGTGGCCTGGGTGGAAGAAGCAGCACCCTCAGTAGAGGAAGCAGACACCGAGGAATGGCAGGCACTGGGGGAGCGGGGACTGAAGGACCTTGGGCTTCCAGGAGGATGGAAGTGGAGTGAGACTGAAGGGGAGCAGATGTCAAACATTAGTGGAGGCCTGAAGCATCGCTGGGACCATGAGAGCTGCTAGAAGGGTTTTCACAAGTGCGGGCCAGGATCCCGGCTCAGTGCTAAGAGGATCGATGTGGCAGTGTGGGGACGGTGTACCCTGGGGGGCTCTCTAGAGGAAGCCATATCTGTGATCAGTTGTCCACCAGAAGATCAAAAAGCAAAGCCACAGAAGAGAGTTAGAGGAGGGAGCACAGTGGGTGAGCCTTTGCCCTGAAGACCCTGGGCTCAGGGGTGCAGCACAGCAGCCTTCATGTCCCTGGGAGGAAGCTCTCCAGACATCTGGCGCTGTGTTCTCTGGGCCTCCAATTTGCCCTGACTGATGTTTACAGCAGTATTTCTCCGTTCCACGACCCTGAACTCACCTGGTTGAAAGCAAGGGGTTGAACAGGAAGATGGGCTGAGATGTCCCCTAACTGAAGTGTTACTGTGCTGTCCCTCGTTACCTTGCACAAATGACCGAAGTGGGAGGGCTTGGGCAACAGCTGCATACCTCCGGTTCGAGACTGTGCAAATGGATGAATGATCGAACCAGCAATGAATGAATGATTCCTCAAAGTTCCTGCATCCTGCCAAGGCACTTGGGCAATGAGCAGGATGGAATGTACATTCCTAATGAGCCCCCGAGTGTGTTTCTTAATTAGGCAACGCTCCCCCAGCCCAGTGCGCGGGCCAGTAGCTTCCTAGAGAACAAACCACGTCTTTGTTGAGTTTATCCAGAAGGGTGATTTACCAAAGTGAAAACTAATGAGATTCTGAAGTTGCCAGGGTTATGTAGAAGCATATAATACAGCGTGATTTTACGTGCGCAACCATAAATTGGAGGCAGAGCTGAAAGCAAGCTTTCAGGAGCAAATGCAAAAAAATAACAGCCATAAAAGATCTGTCATGTCCCAGCTGTGCAAAAGGCACCATGATGGGTTTCTGTTTCCTGTTTCTATGGGCCTGGTGATCTGGGGTCTTCTGTCCCTCCTTGATCTTTCCCTGCCTTTGTTTTTTCAGTACTGGGGAGGGGACCTGGGGTGTTTGCACTGAGCTTATATCTCTAGCCCTTGCTATTGTTTATTTTTGTTTTGAGACAAGGTCTCACTAAGTTGCTAAATTGCCTAGGCTGGGCTCGAACTTGTAATCTTCCTGCCTCAGTGTCCCAGAGTGCTGGGATCACAGGTGTGCACTCCCATACCTGGCTTGCCCTACCTTCCTAATGCCAAGCAGTGTCCAAATCCTGGAGCTCTTTCCATGGCTCAGCTGCAAATGTCAGCGATCACTCGGAGCTAGCTGGGAAGATTTCTTCCCCCTTTTGTGGCTTCAAGTCATGTAGGTGGTTAATCATAGAGCTTAAAATGTGATCAGATGAGATCTCACTTTAGCCTCTCTAAGCTGGCAATTTTGCAGGGTGCCCATGGAATGACATTCATTACATTAATTGCAAAACCTTTAGCTACCCGTCCTATCTGCCAACGGGCGCCCTTGGGCAGGGAGGAGTTGGCAGACAGCCTGCTCCTCATCCCTTACGCCCAGACGTTTCTTTATCTGTCAGTGATGGGTTTGAGCCAGCTACGGAAGTCCCAAAGCCCTAGTTTACTCCCCACGGAGGGACTCTCTGGGCACCTGGGATCCAGTAAGAAGCGTGAGACGGCCATATCATCTCGGCCACTCTGCGCAGGGTTGACTCAGCTGCATGGACATTCAGGATTGACAGGAAGGCCACCCGAGACCACCTAGCTCCTCCCCAAGGCAACCTTGTTCTGTGGCTCTGCAAAGGAAGTGCCACTTACTGCCAGGCACCACTGGGGGACTATGGGGCTCAACAGCAAGGTCATACAGGGTGAACTGTGTCTACGGTGACTGCAGGTAAGAACCGAGCTGGGAACGTCTCAGGGCTTCCTGGAGGAGGCAGTCTGGAGGTAACTCCAACCAGCTGGGTGGGAGTTGGTGGGTGCTGTGGTTTGGATCTGGCTTGAGTCTGTCCCCAAATGTTCAGGGCTGGGAATTCTGTCCCCAGTGTGGCAGTGTTGAGGCAGTAGAGACTCTAAGAGGAGGGTAGTGGTGGAAGGTTGCCACCCGCAGGAAGGGATCAATGCCATCACTCCAGATTGAGCAAAGCCTCAAGGAACTGGAGTGTTCCCACAAGAGTGGATTGTTCTCCCTGGGAAGCCGAGGCAAGAGGACTGCTAAATTCAATCCCAGCCTGGGCAACTTAGCAACTCAGCAAGACTCTGTCTAAAAGTTAAAATTAGAAAATTAAAAAGGGCTGGGATATAGCTCAGTGTAGAGATACTGCGGTTCCATCTTCAGTATTGCCCAAAGTAAACCTATCGCCTCCCCTGTCCTGTCCCTCTTCTGTGTATGACCCTGCCATTGTGAGGACCTCACTGGTACTAAGTAGGTGTCAGCCCCGTGCTTGTGAACTTCCAGAACTATGAGCTAAATGAGCTTCTTTTCTTTATAAATGTCCAGCCTCTGGTATTTTGTTATAGAAATGGAAAGTGGACTAAAAGAGTTGAAGAGTAGAAAGAGATACAGCCTCTGAGAAAAGAAGGCAGTGTGAACAGAAGCTGATGAATGGGAACAGCCCCAGAGCTTTTGCCTTTGGGCCCAGAGGGAGCAGAGGGTCCCCTCAAGTGATCACATCACAGCCAGATTCTCACGGGTGTCATTCTGCATGTGTGCTTCCCTTACAGTAAGTAAAGGTGGTGAGGACAGTCTACTGGGGTCGACCCAATGCACTGGGCCTACCCAGCTGGGAGGGGACCCTGTCCCCATATCTGTCCCAGAGCCAAGCTATGCTGGACATGGATGGAGCTGGTCCTTAGTCCTCAGGAGTCCATACCCTTGTCCCACCAGGAGAGTCCCCCATCCCAGCACTTTAATTATCTCCACAGAACTTGAGATCTGTTCATACCTACTCACTGTGAGGTATTGCTCCAAGCACCTCCCGAAGCTGATCACTCTGGGAAGCTGTTGGTGTCGTGCCTATCCCCAAACCCATGGATTCCCTTCGGCAGACAGCAAAGAGGGTGCACAGATCTCTACGCCTTGGGAACCGGCATTCCCAAAGCTTCTCCGTAACAGTCCTCCATGGAACCACCTCAGATGTCCGTGGGGAGCACAATGGTGACACATGGTGGTGGCAGATAAATTTGGAAAACTCTTCAGCAATGAAAAAGAACAAAGTAGTGCCAGACACAGCAGCCTGGTAAGGGAAGATGCTGAGCCACGTAAGCCAGACATGGCAACTGCATTGCACATTGCCATTTATTTGGAGTTCAATTATAGACAAAATGATTCCGTGGTGACAGATAGCAGGACGGTGATTACACTAGAGTGATACTAACTTGGAGTAGGGGAAACAGAGGGGCCTGAACAGGGCCTGAACAGGGCCTGTCTTGACCTGAGTGGTGGCTGCCTGTTTGTGTAGAAGCCAAGTTTCATTGAGCTGTTCCTTTAAGGTTTGTGTGCTTTACTGTGTGTGTATGTATGAGCTTGATAAAAATTGAAGGTAACAAAAGACAACTGGAAAAGCGCTAGGTAAGAGGTGTGATCCTGCTCAAAGAGAGACCTGGGCCCTGCTGTCTAAGTGCTTGGAATGCCTGCTTAGTGAGAGAGTCTCTGTTCACTGGAGCCTGGAGCACAGATCCTAATGATCCAATGTAGGCTGGGGGTTTGGGGTTCAATGGAGGGGCTGGAGACCCAGGACAGACATGTGGTCCAGCAGACATGTACATGAGACAGAGCCCCAAGAAAACCTGGACACCAAATCCAGGTGCAATGGCATGGGCCTGTAATCCCCGCATTTGAGAGGCAAGAGCAGAAGGATTGTGGGTTTGAGACCAGCTTGGGCTACATAGCTAGACTTTGTGTCCAAAAACCGACAAAACAAACAAACTGGGAGGCCTGGGGGAGCTTCCCGCTTGGCCATGTTTGTGCGTGTTGTTATATGTCACTGCTGAAAGAAGTGAGCACTGCCCGTAACTGAGGGAGAAAAACTGAGGGAGGCAAAACTAGGAATTCTGTGTGGGGAACGTTCCTGGACACTGCCTCCTGAGCCTCTTGCCTTGGCTACTTTTATTCCGTATCTTTTGCTGTAATAAACTGTAACCTCAAGTATAACAGCTTCTGGGGTGTTTGGAGAGTCTCACCAAATTGTCAACCCAAGGTTGGTTTAGGGACCTCTGAACTTGCAGTTGGTGTGAGAAGTGAAAGAAATTTTAGATGAGCATGGTGATGCATGCCTGTAATACCAGTGCTTTGTGAAGCTGAGGCAGGAAGATTACAAACTCAACCCCAGCTTGGGCAATTTAGCCACTTAGCTAAAAATTGGCCAAAAACCTGAAGTCCTAGCTGGATGCGGTGGTGTGCACCTATAGCGCCAGCATTCTGGGAAGCTGAGGCAGGAGGATTGTAAGTCCTAGCCCAACCCTGGGCAATTAAGTGACTTAATGAGACTCTCTCAAAAAATGAAAGACCCTATCTCAAAATTTAAAAAAATTTTTTAAAGACTGGGGATGTAGCTCAGTGCAAAGGTCCTGGGTTCAGGACCCCATCTCCAGTGTGGGAGTGGGGGGTGGGCAGTGAGAGCTACTTTGTGGATTGTTCTCCTGATCTTGCAAATGCCACCTCCCCCAGTACACACCTGCCACCTGCCCACGGAACACAGGGAGGACCTGAGTGCGCCTGGGTGGTGCTTTTCCCCTGTTTTTCTTCTTCAGAAGCCCTCTGGGTTCTGCTCACAGGACACTCCCATCTGCTTGTGTTGTTTTCTTGTTTTACGGTTCTGGGAATTGAACTCAGAGCCTGTGCACTACACTACATCCCAGCCCTCTTTCTCTTTTATTTTAAGACAAGATCTTGCTAGGTCATCTAGGCTGGGCTCAGACTAACAACCCTCCTGCTGCAGTCTCTCTCAGTGCTGGGATTACAGGTGTGCACCACCACCTCCTTGTTTTAATGCCAACCAACAGGCCCATATCTGATCCACAGAGCCCTGAGCCCTTCATGGCTTTGGTCCTGCTCCCTGAATCCCCTTCCCAGACTCCTGCCACAGGAGCAGAGTGACCCGCCAGCTGTGTGGAGTGAGTTTCTTCTGGTCCCATAGGACACCCACCCTCCAGTACCCACAGAATCTGTGGGAGCAAGCAGCACTGGAGATGATGATTCCTTGGGAAAACAGCAGATAGCAAACAATTATGTGTATCTGTTGGTTTGTTTTCCACATCTGGTCACTAGGCCAAAGAAACATAATTAATTTTTTGGTTCCAAAGAGACAATTCCGCCAATGATACACATCTTTAATTAGCCCAACTCAACAATTGCGCTCTGGTACTTTGTTTCGGGAGCTGGAGGCTGACACATTAATGGAAGATGGAACCAGACTCTGGGGTAAGGATATCGGTGACTCTAAAGGCCCAAAATGAAAGTGGCTGCTTCAGTAAGATAAGCGCTGGGTTTTCATCCTAGAAGTGATCTGATCAATTGTGTATCAAAGAGAGAAATGCAAATGGTAAAGAACAAAAGCAAACACATCACGAGGAAGGAGGGGAGAGGGAAAGGAAGCTTGGATCACTATCTTTAGTAAATCTCTGGAAGGTATATTTGCAAATGGTAGAGAAGCCAATTCAAATTACGCATAAAGAATGCTTGTTATTTTTTAAAACCTGAAGTCCTAGCTGGATACGGTGGTATGCACTTATAACGCCAGCATTCTGGGAAGCTGAGGCAGGAGGATTGCAAGTCCTAGCCCAACCCTGGGCAATTTAGTGACTTAATGAGACTCTCCCAAAAAATGAAAGAAACTGAAGTCTTATAGTGCATCTCTCTGAGCAGAGTTTGACTCAGTTCCTCTGCCTCTCTCTCATCTCTCTTTTTCCGCTTATTGGCTTCTTCCTCATAGTGGTTTTCCTCATGTTCACAAGAGGCTGCCAGGAGACCTGCAGCTACAGGTATCTTCCTTCTTATGGTAGGGGATGGGAACAGAGTAGGGAAGTACAAGGGACAGAATAGTTTCCTACAACCATCGAAGGGTCCTGTGCTCTGCTCTTCTAAGACCTGATTGACTCAGGCCAGGGATGGCAAAACTTTTAGAGCTTTCAATGATGCAAACATCCTGCTGCAGTGCATGTGCCATAGGTTCACCCCTACTGGCTTAGGCAGATAACCAACCTCCATAAGGCCAGTATTTTAAACATCACGTACCGCATAGGAGGAGAGGGCTGAGTGTGGTTAAAAGAAGGAATGTGTCAAACTATTATTTAAGAAAATAATATTCTAGGATAATTCTAGGAGAGCTTTTTAGAGACCAGTCAGATCTTGAAGCAGTGCCTGGGCTCTGTGATGATCCTAGACCTTCAGGGGCAAAGGACAGGCCTGATCACTGAGATGGGCATTAGAGAGGCCCAAGGGAAAGCGCTACTTAGTGGTCAGGGGAAGCAGCCAACCTAAAGTGACTTCACTCACAGGAAGTAAGAAACCACCCACACCACACTCTTCCCTTGCCCTCTAGCACCTGCTGAGCTCCCAATCTTTGAACCTAATAGGAGGCTGGATGGAGGGAGCCTCAGTATGACCAGAGAGGGACTCAAAGGAAAAGGGTCAGGAGAGGGTGTGCCACACACAACCACAGTGGCGTTGGGTACCCAGGGGCCACACAGCCCCTGACCATGTCTCCTGAAACCCACAGGACAGGCAGGGGCAGGACAAGGTTCAAGCCAGCCTCAGCAGAAGTGCATAGCCCAGGCAGCTGCGTAGGAACAGCAAGACAGATTTGCTCCCTCATTCAAGGGTTGCACTGTGAAATACAAAGAAGCAGACAGACTGATTTCAAACCAGAGCTCTGCTGCTTAGCAGCGTTGTAAAACATAACTGAGCTGTATGCCTCACTTCCTGTCCTGTAAGAAGGACAAGCAGCCCACTGAGTTGTCAAGGGATTAAGTCAGGCTATACGTGTAAACGCTTAGAGTGTGGTAAGCACTTAATAGATACTATTTCTGTGATGGCACTGTAATATGGGTCTATTATTAGCTTTCATTGTATTTTTTCCAGTGCTAGGAATCAAACCCAGGGCCTGGAATATGTGAGGCAAGTGCTCTACCACTGAGTTGCACCCGCACTTTACTTTGAGACTGGGTCTTGCTGAATTGCCTAGGCTTGTCTCAAACTTACAATCCTCCCACCTCAACCTCTGGAGTATCTGAGATTACAGGTATGTGACACAGGGTCTCTGGCTTTTTCCTGTATTTTTAAAATGCATTTTCAGGAGAGATGGTGTCTAAGTTGAGCCAAGATGGACAAGAAGTTTTCCAGATGTCCTTCACTGTAAGAAAGAGCTTCCTTTAGTTGTGCTTAAATCCCAGTGCCGTGCTGTTCAGACACCTGCTAGAACTCCCTAACTCTGACCACAACAGTTCTGAGATTGCCCAACCTGAGCTCGTACATCTGTCCACACTGTCCTCACCCATGGGAAAGCTACGCTCATACCCAGCTGGGTAGTTCTGAACAGCTGGAAAGACATCCTTCACACTGTCACCTTCTAAATCTATACATCCTTCTCACACTCCCTTTGGGACTGAAAGACCCTACCCACAGCCACCCAGCTCCACCAGATCCCACACACCCTCTTCCTTATGCTGCTGGTCTCTGCCCCGGCTGTCTGCTGCTCCCAGCTTGGTGGGACCACGGACCTCTGGCATGCAGCCTTGAGCTCTGTAGTAAAAGTAGGTTGACCACATAAATAATTGGAGCCATCAATAATTCACACTTCTATTAGCTATGGGCAGGTGACTTAAATTTTCTGATTCGCAATTTCCTTGTTGACATATGGATAAAATAGCCCTTAGGGACTGTTTGAAGGAGTCAAATTATATGTGATCACACATAATGCACAGGACCCATGGAAGAGTCTCAGTAATGTATGTTCCTTTGGATTCCCCCGGGAGAGGTAAGTTATCTGAAAGTGGGTCCCATGTTTTTCTAATGCTTATTTAAGATCAATTTTATTGAGGTACAATTTATATACACTAATACACCCTTCTTTGGACACTTTTAATTGCGTGTACATATCTAACCACCACCAGTAAAGGCACAAAACATATCTATGCCCACAAAAAAAAAAAAACTCCCTGAATAACCCCTTTCCAGTCAAAACACAACCCTCAAGCCCGGCTGCAGGCAACTATTGATTCACTTTCCACCACAATATGGCAGATTTCTCTTTCTTAGAGTTTCATAAAAACAGAATCATCCCAGAGGTGCTCTTAGGAGGCTGAATGTTTTTATTCAGGGTCACATATGTGAGTTTGTCCCTGTTGTTATATTATTTTTTAAGACAGAGCAGTAGGCCAAGTGTGGTGGTACATGTTTGTAATCCTACCCCTTCAGGAGGCTGAGGCAGTTGGATTGCAAGTTTAAGCCCAGCCTAGGCAATTTAGCAACATAGTGAGACCCTGTCTCAAAATAAAACAATAAAAAAGACTAAGGTATAGCTCAATGCAAAGGTCCTAGGTTCAATCTCCAGTACCACAGAAAGAAAATAAAAAAGAGAGAAAGAGACAGAGAGATGACTGGGCAGGTATGGATCCCATTTGATGGGTATATGCCCGTATTCCAGTGCATTCATTCATTTGCTTGATGATGGGCATCTTAACTACTTCTGACTTGTCCTATTCAGAATGAAGCATCTATGAATGTCCATGTACATACAAGTCTTTGTCTGGACCCAGATCTTCATTTCCCTTACACAGTAAGTATATATTAACTTAATAGGAGATGTCTAAAATGTTTACCAAAGTGATTGTACTATTTTATGCTCCAGAAAACACTGTAGTTTTAATTTGCAATTCCCCAAAGACTAATGATGTTGGTTACCTTTTTATAAAAAGTGCTTATTAGCCATCTATACATCTGCTTTTGTGACAAGTCTAACTTTTGTGTCTACTAATGCTTTTGAGGTCTGCCTTCCACATTAAAAAAAAAGTGCCTGATAGTCACTTTCCTAGCTTCTTCTATAACTACCCTATAGTCATATGATCTGGAGTTGACCAACCAGAGGTGCCCAACCCAATCCTTCCCAGCTTCCTTTGCAACTATAGTTACGTGATCTGGATTTGATCAGAGGTATCCAACCCAACATTTTAATTGGAAGCTTGTGGTTCAAACAAGGAAGGACCAGAAGAAGCCTGTGGTCACATTCCTTGCGTGGTGACCTATGAGGAGCATTGGAGTGAAGTCAGTTGGGATTGGTGGGTCTGGTGACTGTGAGGGCCTGCTTACACCAGAGAAATCCATGGAGTCAGTTTCTACTCTCAACATCAGGGCCTAGCTCTAAGCACACAAGATTTTGGTTTGTAGATCAGGCCATGCAGAGACATGAATGAGTTGAGTTCCTGGTGTACAAGAATGTCCAGAATTGATATTCTCTTGGTCACAATGTTTACTTCTTGTGAATGAGAAATGACAGAATTAACAATCTGCTTGTCACCACTGCCTTGACAAGCTTGGCTTGCTTTCAACTTCTTTGCCAAAGAGCTGGACGATAAAAGATACTGTTGAAAATGAAATCTTGGGCAGTAATTGCCATTTTAAAAAATGAGCTCTATTCCAAGGCCTGGATCTTCACCCTCGTTTGCATTTGATTTGGGAAATCAATATAGTATGATAAGTATTTATTTTTAAAAATCTGATAGCATGCAAATACGTTTTCCCATTTCCCAGCTTCTTTCCCCTTCACTAAACTTTGTCCCCCAACAAAGCAAACAGGAGCTGCCTGCCTGTCAGTGCAGCTGTGTGGGCTCAAAGCCTTGTCCTCCAGGCATCTCTGGAAGTTCAAAGTCATAGACTGTGTCCTTATCACCTGCCTTGAACGCATTACAGTGCAGCAGTGCATAGATCCAGGTTGAGATGGGAAACTTACAAGATTTGAGGAAGAGGATGTTAGGAAGAAAATAACACAAAATCAGCAGAGCAAATGAGAAGCTGGGCCTTGGAAGGAGCCCTTTCAGGGCAGGGCTTGAAGCTGGCATTTCATCAGCGTTACTGGCTGCCTTTCTCTTGCATCCACCTCTATTTTCCAAGTACCAGCAACAAATTCAGGATTTGGATGAGGGGCCAAGGTCTGCCCTCCAATGAGTTGAAACTTTAATTTTCTATTCCTTGCTTCTTCCCTGGGAAGAGAACCATAACCCCAAGCATAGCCATTCATGCCTGTAATCCCCTCACTCTGGGAGACTGAGGGAGGGAGATCACAAGTTCAAGCCTAGCCAGGGAAACTTAGCCATAGGGAGACCCTGCCACAAAATAAAAAACAAAACAAAACTAAAGGACTGGGAGTTTAGCTCTGTGTAAAGACCCTGGGTTCAATCCCTAACAGGAAAAAAAAAAAAAAAAAAAAAAAAAACACTTTCTGGCTGTATCTTTGGAACAGCTTGCAATGGTGAGCAGAAACACTGAACTGACACCCAGGATTGGGAGGCATACTTATTTATGCTGACAGGCATTGATCAGGGTCATTCTCAGGATATCAGGCCCTGATCTCCGGGGATCTAGGGCTTATATGGGGTAAGCAAGGAGGAAGTACAGAGGCGAGACGGCTTGCCAGATGGGGACTGGTTTATACAATGTGCGTCATGGTGACCAGCTGTGCATCAGAGTGACCAGCCGTTTCTAAGTGACCAGAAGCAACTGGAATCGGAACAGGAACTATGACCTGGACAACCAACAAACTGAAGTATACTGCCTGTGGGGGGAGCAGTTTTGGTTACAAGCTGAGGTCTTGTTATTTACTGTCCCTTAATAAACTCAGCATGTAGGACAGTGAGGCTCTTATTTTTCGTGCCATGATTTCAATTCACCTCTAGTCACTGGGTTTCCTTGGCTTTGGCCAGATGCCCAGATAACAAGGTATACCCTAGGTTCAGCAGACCAAGGGACAGGAGAGTCTGTACTTTGGGCCCAGGAGCCAGCACACAAGAAGAAACCCACCTGGGAATGGCCTGGGTGGTCTAACCACTCTCGGGGAGGCCTGTGAGCCACCCTCCCCAGGAACAGCTCCAACTAATGAGACAGACCGGGAAGAAATATGCTGTGTGACTATGACTCTTGCAACTCTCCCTCTCCAGATGGTTCATCCGAGGACACTCCCGGGCATAAGCTAGTGGCCATGATGTGTGGAAGCCCAATCCACATAGACAGCTCTGTTTAGATGGTCCAGGCAAGCGTTCCCTGGGAGCCAGCCTTCAAGGCAGCTGTTATGTGTTAGATCTGAAGTGCCCCCCCATCTCATGTGTTCAGAGGTGGGCCTTTCAGAAAGTGATGGATCATGGGGGTTCTACCTGCATCTGTGGAGGAATCCATTCATGACCTCAGAACTCGATGGCGTTACTGGAAGTTGAGGAAGACGTGGCAGAGGGGCCTATTTGAAGGGTGTGGGTCAATGGGGCATGACCTTGGGGACTATATCTGGTCCCTAGCTCTTTTCTGGCTCTTTCCCTCCCTCTCTGCTTCCTGGCCGCCATGGTGTCAGCAGCTTTCCACCACCACCACCATGTTCTGCCATGGTTCTGCCTCACCAAGGGCCTAAATGCAATGGACTCAGCTGACCATGGACTGAAACCATGAGCAAAATAAACCTTCTTCCTGTAAGTTGCTCATGCCAAGTATTTTGCCACAGTCATTGCAAACTGACTAACAGAGCATACCAGCCCAAACAGCAACTGAGCAAATGCAGAAGCCCTCAGAGTCTCCAGTCCTCTGCTGTCTTCTGGAGTCTTCTTCACCTAGGCTGCACCCATGAGGAGCAGACTGTGCCCTGCCTGGACTCTACACCCACAGAGCTGTAAGCCTCCTAAAGGGACTGTCTTCCATGCTATTGGGTGTTACATGGTTTAGTTTGGTTTGGTTTTACAGTACTGAGCTTGCACCTAGGGCCCTCAAAGGGAGTCACATTCCCAGCCCATTTTATTTTGTATTTTGAATCAGAGTCTCTGTAAATTACTAAGTTGCCAAGGCTGGGCTGGAACTTGTGATTTTCCTGCCTCAGCCTTCTAAAATGCTAGAATTCGAGATGTATACCACCATACCTGGAGTGACATGGTTTGTTAAGCGGCAGTGAGCCCCAGGAACATGTAGTCATGGGGCTGTAGTTCTGTTCAAGGTAACATGAGCACAGATTGAGCCATATCTGAGGCTGTTAGCACAGTCAGAGGTGAGGGAACAGAGGAGAGGTGAGTTTTGGAGGAGAGGAGAGGAGAGGAGAGAGGGACAGAAGTGAGGGAAGGAGGGAACAAGGAGAGAAAAGACAAGCAAATAAAAGTATTCCCATAATATAATAGGCTTGCATCATTTCATGCCATTTCTGAACCTCTGTGTGTGTGTGTGTGTGTGTGTGTGTGTGTGCGCGCATGTGTGTGTGTGTGTGTGTGTGTGTGTGTGTGTGTGTCTCGCAGGGGTACATGTGTGACATATTTAATGAGAAGCCTGAGTGGATGGTGTCTTAGTTACTTTTCTAGTTGCTGAGCCAAAATACCCAACACCAAAAGTTAAAGGAGGAAATGTTTATTTAGCTCACAGTTCATAGAGGCTTCGGTTCTTAGTTCGCTGGCTCCAAGGCAGCGTGGCATGGCAGAGAGGCATGGCAGGGGAGAAACAGTTCACATCAAGCAGAAGACAGCAGAATCAGCAAGTAATCAACTGCAAGTAACTAAGGCAAGCCTCTTTCCGTCCCTTATATTGTGGGCAGGTTTCTCACCCTTAGGGCAGATAGCACTCACACCCTTAATCCTAGCACTGCACAATGAGTCACTCACACACTCTACATCCAGCCACCTCTGAAAAAACCCCACCTCTGACTGCCTGAGGTTTTGGGGTCAGGAGGCATCCAGACACAAATCACAACAGACAGTTCTCCCAAATGTCAGCAGTGGTGTTCAGGTGACTTTTTTCTGTGTAATTTTCTATGTTGTTGCAGTGACTTTAACAATGAGCAAACATTTTTATATGATCAGAAAACAGAACAAAGCTATTTCCACTGAAAATAAAATTAAGCAGTCCTGGCTGGAAAAAGCCCCAATGAATCAGAGGTTGTGTCCTGGATTCCTAGCACCCAGCCCTCAGGACTTGTTGAGACCTCGGTCATTGAACAGGACACCAAGGATGGTCTTTAGTGCTGTTTGGTGGCACCACTGATGTGGCATTCTGTGGTGGCTTCCACCCCACCCCTCAGAGACCCTCGGTAAGTGACCATGTGGGTGTGATGACCACCAGCACGATCCTCTATGTCCAGTAGGGTCTGCTGTCTCTTCTCAAGCAGAGAAAGGAGCCAGAGAAGCCAGAGCTGAAGACCCATCTGCTGTGTCACATCTGCCACTGGTCCTCGGGCTTTTCCTGAAATTAGTTTCTGAGATAGAAGTCACAGACCCTACCATTCACCGGTCCAGAGCATGCAATTCAATGGTTTTCTGCATGTTAAGAAATTAACTTTTTAATGTATTGAAAACGTAAAATTTGCCACATTAACTATGATCCAGTGGCTTTAAGAGTATCGTGACCTGCCGCCGCCACGGGAGCCAGGCTCACCTTGCCTCTGCCTGGCACCATCTGCATCTCTCCTCCCTGGGCTTTTCTGTTGCCCAGAGCCTGCACTTCCCCCTCCAATACTAGGGATTGAATCCAGGACCTCTGCACTGAACTGTGTCTCCTGCCCCATTTATTTATTTTTTTATTTCTGTAGAGACAGGAACTCAGTAACTCACTAAGTTGCCCGGGCTGGGTTCAACCTTGCGATCCTCTTGTCTCAGCCTCCCAGAGCACTGGGATTACAGCTGTGAACTACCGCGCTGTTCTTGGTGAGATGAAAGTGCAGGGGAATGAAGCCCGCCTTCCAACGGCCCTCAGGCACCCATGTAGAAATGTATAGCTTGCTCCCAGATGGGTGACAAAACTCCTAAATGCAAGTTCCAAGAGCAGGAGGAAGCTTCCACTGCCCGAGGCAGGGGCTGGCTCAGCCCCACACCCTTTGCTGGATGCCTTCCTTCCCCTGGCTCACCTCCTCACTCTGCTCTTGAGGTCCCCTGAACCCGCCAAATAGACCGTATGCGCCTGACGCCTTGCAGAAGGTCTGCCTTTAGCCAGCCCCAACTCAAGCACCACCACCACCACCGTCATCACCTCAAATGAGCTCATCTCATCTTCTGCCTCCTCCAGGAAGCCTGCCCCGGCTGCACCCACCATCAAGATCACCCGCTTGTTGGTGACAGCCCTCCCTCTCTGCCTGCCTTACTTTATTCCTCAGCTCGTGGGCTGCATGGAGAAAATGCTAACTCCTCCAGTCAGGGCCCCTAGGAGGCCGGCAGCCCGCTCCTCGCAATCAGTGATGCGGGTGTCTGCCTTTGATGGAGCGGAAGATGAAACACAGCCAGCCGCGGTTCCCGAGGAGAGAGGGGCTGCCATGCAATATTTAAACAGCCTTTCATGAAAGGGAACTACCCAAGCTCTTAACATCGGTTTTCAAGAAAATCAGGCTTGATTTTTTAGCCTCAGACTAATGTTCGGGTACACTTCGTGCTTTAAATACTCATTTCTACTGCCTTGATATTTTAATTCATTTCCTTTCAAGTTTTACAAGCCCAAAGTAATTTCAGGGGCTGTGTCGCACACAAGACAGGGCACAACAGATGACGGCCGATCACGTTTTAAGAGGGAATTGTGCCTCCCCTAAGAGGCCAGGGAGCCAGGCCCTCAGACACAAGGAATGAGTTGCCTAAGGTTTGGTCAGCACTGAGGCCGGCTCACTTCTGCTGTGAGTCCAGGAGCGCAGGGCTTCCGACAAAGTGACTTTCCTACTCCTTCTTGCCCTTCCCTCTTTCTCTCTTGCCTTTCCTTCCCCTTTTTAATTGAGACAGAAGAATGTGCACAGGTCCATGAATTTCTGTGCACGTGCCCTGTGTAACGGGAACCAGACCAAGCTGGAGAACGTGTGTCCCTCCAAAGCAGCCCCATGGTCCTTCCCAATAGCACCCAAAGGTACCTACCACTCTGATGCCCACGACTCAGCTTCCCTGTTCTTTTGTTGGTGTTTGGTGCTGGGGATTGTTTACGGTGCAGGGCCTTTGCACTGAGCTACTTCCCCTTTTATTTATCTTTTTTTTTTTTTTTTGAGACAGGGTCCCACTAAGTTACTAAGTGGCCTAGGCTGAATTCTGCCCTGTTCTTAAACTTCATAAAAGTGAAGGTGACATTTCTTTCCCTCAGTGTTTTCAGGCTCATCTGTAGAACATATAGCTTGTTTTTCTTTATTGCTGTGTAATATTCCACAGTGTGAACATAATGTAGTGTATTTATCCATCCTGCTTTGGGTGGGAGTTTGAGTTGTTTTTAGTTCGGGTTCTCTATTGGCCTACTTGGGGTGCCATAACAAAGGGCCACAGACTTGGTGGCTCAAACAGCAGAAATTAATCTCACAGTTCTGGAGGCTGGAAGACTGTAATCTAGGTGCCAGTTGGGTTTGGCTTCTAGTGAGGGTTCCTTTGCAGGCTTGCCTGTGGCTGCCTTCGTGTCAGGTCCTCCATGACTGAGTTCTCTCAAAGGTAGAGATGTTGAGAGCTACAGCAGGTGCTGGATGACAAAGTCCAGCTTGGTCAATCATACCCCACAGCCTGTTTGCTGGACCGATTACCCAGGGACACAGAGCTCAGCTATCTAGGACCGAGTGCAAGTACCGTGCAGGTGCCACCAGCTTCCTGGAATCAGCACAGAGACTTCTGTGGACAGATAGAAACAAACAGTAGCATCCCAGGTGTCACATCTAGTGGGATGACAAGTGTCCCTGTGCACAGGTAGTAAAGGGAGTCCAGGTGGGAAGCACATGGCACTGCTAATGCTTTGGGTCTCAGTTCCTGGTGTTGGTGTTCATTTCTTTCATCTTTCCTACTATATTCAATCAATTCAATGGTTGCAGAATTGATCCATAGATTCTCTTTGCAACCTGAACAGGCTACATTCTTTTTTTTTCTATTGTGGTCATTGAACCCAGTGCCTTTGCACTGAGCTATATCCCCGGCACTTCCTCCCTTCATTTTTTAGAAGTTCAAGACAGAATTTTGCTAAGCCACTCATTAGCTCAGACTCAGCTCAAATTTGTGAGCCTCCTGCTTCAGCCTTCCAGAGTTCTGGGATGACAGGTTTGCACTACCATGCCTGGCTTAAGAAGAAGCTCCATCTGATAGCTACTGATCAACAAAGATAACTATATTTCAAAATAAAAATTAGATATGTAATTTGCCATTTATCACATGTTTTAGAATTAAGCACGATACAGGAATTTTTAGCAACATGTTGCCATTAGAACCTCACACATTTTCTGGAACAAATTTAGCACACAGAAAGTCAGCCAGCCTACCTTATATCAAATGAAGAAAGGATGACTGTTTAGTTGAAATGTTATTATAGTTACAAAAAAGAATCCAATCTTCATAAATTTGAGCTTCTGTTTCAAATATATTATTTTTTTAAAAATCAGGCCAAACAACATTTCAAGTTTTAAAAAAATGACTAATTTTCACATAGTTCTGATCTATCTTGGTAGCTCAGAACACCCATTAGCTGTTCCATAATAAAGCGGAATAGAAGTTTATCGCTTATGTTAAGCATTGCAAATTAAAGGAAAGAGCTAATTTCTTTTTAACAGAATACTCCAGATGCCACTTCAAAACTACAGAAATAATTGCGAGTGTCAGAAATACTGTTTCATTTTAAATGATGTGCTGTGGTGAAAAATAATCCTTCTACTGGGTTGTGTTTTGGGGACTCTGACTGGCCCTGTAACACCAGGAAGAAGGATTTCCCATAATTTCATGGCAATTTCACTTAGTGGTTTGTGATTTCTTTCCCTTGCCATCAGATCATTAGTAGCTGGGATTCGTGTTTCATATTTAGGCAGGAAATTAGTCATATCATGTACAAAGAAATACTTCATGTGATCTTATCTATTTCAAAAGGGAAAATGTACTTAAGCATTTAGATTAAATAAATTGATCGACTTCTTTAAAAATACCAAAGCATGATCATCGCATGGCAAAAAGAATTCATTAATGATACCAACAGCTGGCTCTCCTTTTAAGTTTATAGAGTTTCAAAATTCAAGAAATGACTTGTGTTCTAGTTGGACCGAAATTGCATAAAGAACAGGATCAGCCCCTACATACAGCATTCCAAATTATAGAGACATTTGAATCCTTTCACCTAAGTATGCCAGTTGGACAAAACGATCCAATTCTAATAAAAGTCATAACTATAATGCAGTAAAATCAAGTTTCCTGTTATTATGGTGAAAAAAATTTCACAGCAAAATAAGGTTCTGAAAGGGCTCAGAAGACAGGGATGTTTATTTGTTTTTGTTTTTTGAGACGGGGTCTCACTACGCAGTTCAGGCTGGCCTTGAACGCACTTTGCAGCCCAGGTTGGTCTCGATCTTGCAACGATACTCCCATCTCAGCCTTCTGAGTGCTGGGATAGCAGGTGTGCGCCACCACACCCAGCTGACAGGGATCTTTACCATCTCATTCACCACCAAAAAGAATTTGAGCACTTTGTATCTTCTCACACTTTTAATTGGCACCTAAAGTTTTTCCTGAGTTCAAATGGTTGCAAATGATAATATTGCTGATCTAGTGTAAATATTGGCATCTAATAAATAAAACTGTCATATAACTCTCTTAAATGTATCCATGAAACCTTCGTGCAGTAGCAATTTGAGATTGATCATCATTCACTCGCAAGGTATAGACAAGCTCTGTTCTAATAGGCAAAAGAATTTTTAATTTTCTTTTTTCTCCTTGAACTCATATTTCCGTTCCATTTCCCCCACAGAATGGTCTCCTTGTGTGATATATATTTTATGGTTGAAAGTATTTTATTAATCACCCTATCATAATTCTCTCAACAAAAAGTATGTAAGTTAAAATTACATTTTTAATTACCTGTGACTATAAAGCTCTCGAATTAATTTCTTTCTGGCTTGAGCTAACAGTACAACTGTGAGCATTCAATTTATCAAAACCAACTTATTACACATTTTTGCAGATAATTATTAAGCATAAAAATAAGATTTTGGTTGAATTGCCTCTCCCCATGAAATGAACGGAGCTGCCTCTTTTCCTGCCGTGAGTTCGTGAATCCACAGCTGAGTATGACTCTTGCCACAGTGAGCCAGAATTCAGCATCTGGTTGTTTCTCCTTTTTCTGTTTATTTTTCAATGGAAGCGTAAAAATTTCGGTGCAGAGCTGGGTACGGTGGCCTACACCTGTCATCCCAGCACTCTGCAAAGATGCGGCAGGAAGATTGCAAGTTCAAGCCCAGCCTGGGCAACTTAGCAACTTAATGAGAACTTATCTCAAAAAATAGAAAAGGGCCAGGGATGTAAGTCAATGCAAAGGTCCTGGGCTTAGTTCCCAGTACTGCACACATATACACCAAATTTCATCAAATAAATAGATTGGAATTGAAAGAATTTTATCATAGCAGCACCCCTCAATAATTTGAACTCTTTCAGCGTTACATGTGAAATTCACCTGATCAATTATCCGTAATCTTTCCATTGATTTTTTTTTCTTTTGCATGGAAAGCTCAGCATTAAAAATACCTGGAATTGCACCTGCTTTCCCTGCTGTAGGTGCCCAGTTGGGGCCATGATACATTACTACTATTAGTACTATTACGGGAAAAATGGGAGAAAAAGTGTTTAGAAGCCAAGAAACCCAAGGAAAATTTGCATCCCAGTTGCCTCCCCAGATGGATCTGATCCAGGAAACCGAGTCCTGTGAAACTTTCTTGTGCCCCTATTGAGACAGTCTACACACTTGGCTTTGGGCAGTGCTATGGTGAACCATGACTGTCAAGTATATTGGATTGAGAAAGGCTGAGGAAACATATAGCCCACTTCTGGGTGTGTCTCTGAGGGCATCTCCAGAGTTGACTGGCTTGTGGGCCAGCAAATTGGTGGAGCAGACATACCCTGAATGTGGCTGCCACCACCCATTAGGTCGTGGGGACTCGGATGGAAAAAAAGCAGAAAGAGAAAGCGCACTTGCTCTATTCCCAGCCTATGAGGTGGGTGGCCATCCTCCAGCACACCCTTCCCATGTGATGTTCTACCTTAGGCTCAGAGCCATAGAGCCAAGTAACCATGAACAGAACACTCTGAAACTGTCAGCCAAAATCAGGCTTTCCTCCCTTGTTGTGTATGTCAGAAATTTTGTCACAATAATAGAAAGCTAAGTGACATAGGCAGGTGAGTACTGGAACAAGTGCTTGCTGGAAGAAGGCTCCATACCAGGAGAATGTCAACCACCTGGTGAAGTCCTCTCTTGCACTTCATGCTCGTCCCCAGAGCCCGCCTAGGGGATGGTCAAGAAGCCCACTGAGGCACTGTTACAGTTTGTGTCTAGATGTGCCCCCAAGCCTCAATGTGGTCACCAGAGGGCAGGCTTTTCAGAGGCAGCTGAATCTATAGTTAGTGATTGGCTCACTGTCTAGTGCTAGTATTGGAGGTGAGGGTGCTACACTCACCACAGGGCAGGTAGCCTGGATACAATATAAGGGAGGAAAAGGCTTTCTTCTCCCCTTTTGCTCTTGTGTACTGTTTGCTGTCTTCTGCCTCCATGAACTGTTGCCCTCTGCCATGTGCCACCCTGCCTTGGAGCCAGCCGATTATGGATGAAACCTCCACAAACTGTGAGCTAAATAAACCTTTTCCCTTTTAACTTTGGGTGTTGGGTATTTTGTCTCAGCAATGAGAAAAGTAACTAAGACAACCTCTAGTTTCTTCAGCTTCCCAACACAGACTCAAACTGTGACCCTCCAGTGGGCTTCCAGGCCTTTGACCTTGAGTTGGTATTATTACCCTTGATCCCTCTTATTCTTTAGCTGCTGTCTTTTTAGCTGAGCAGCTGCTGGATTCTCCAGGTCTCCAGCAGGCAGACAACCATTACAGACAGACCTGCCCCTGACATGTGCCACTGTAGACTCTCCTACCTCTGATCCTATGGGCCCCTTGCACAGCTATAAATATATTTTCTACAAGCCTAGAGAACCCCTTGTATACAACCATTTCTCCATCTGAATATAGGAGTGTGGGGAGGGAGTTGCTCAGATCTCCGAAGATTCTCTGAGACTTTCCAGAACTCTGCCACAGTGATGCATCAAGTCAGGAAATTTTCAGGGGTAAGGAGGATAAGGATCAAGATTGGGAAGGTTCACCCCAATATCCTCAGTGTCCCTGATGCCTGGATCCCTCAAGCAGCTGTAGCCAGCTCCCCATCCCCAATGGGAGCATAATGCATGGCCTGGGCAGACCATGAGAGCGCCCAGCTGTCCTTGTGTTCTTGTCCATTTGCATTTAAGACCCTGGTGATTTTAAAAGCTTTAAGTTAGTGACCACTGGCCACTGCTGTACCAAGTGATTCTCTCTCTCTCTCTCTCTGTTTCCTTTTTCTTTTCTTATGGGAGTGGCAGAGGGGAAGTCAGATTTACTGAGGCATAATTTATATGCAGTAAAATTCACTGCTTTTCCTGTATGTTTCTGTGCATTTTGACAAATGCATACAAGCGTGTGACTACCACAGTAAGGATATAGTTTATGGAACATTTCCATCACTCTTAAAAATTCCCCTAAACCCCTACAGAGCTGCCCCTCCGCTGCTGCTACCGCGGCAATCCCAGAAGCAGTTGCAGTCACGGGAAGTGTGCTCTGCCCAGACAATGCCCTTCCTGTCCCCTGTCCTCCTCCCTCCCTCCTTCCTCTGCCCTTCCTTCCTTTCTCTTTCTTCCTCTCTCCCTTCTTCCCTCTTTCGTCTTCTCCTTCATCAGCCATATTCTTGCTTGAAATGAACAAACAAGCAAGCAAACGCATTTGTTCAAGGAAACAAATCCCGTGTACTTCTTGATGAATGCTGGCCTACTTAGCTCAGGGAAAGACTTTGAGAACAGAAATTTCTTTGCTTTTCCTGGCCAGAACTCATGCTGAGATGTGAAGAGGGGGGTTTTATTATTATTTGACGGAGCCAAGAATTACTTGGATGAAAAATGGATTCCCCAGTTGAGCAGCATGCGATCTTACAGCGAGGACGGAGGGCTGAGGTTAGCAAGAGCCTGGATATTCCAGACTCTAAATTAATAGCTGAGAGCCTGCTTTCTTGCAAACCCGCGATATTGGCCGTGTTTCCTTGGCTGCGACTTAATAATCACAACCTGTGTTCCAAGAAAGGCTTCATTCTTCTCTAAATGAGCAACATAAAAAGTCAGTTTCCAAATACGTGCAGCAGGAGACACATTTTGTAGCGCTGGCATCAGAATCTCATCAAGAGCAAGGGTGGGGAGGGGCTCGGCTGCTTCTCAGCTGGGCTGCAAGTTAGGTTGATTCGGCTTCAGCCCATCGATCAAGGAGCACCAGGCTCTGCAGCTCTGTCCCTCCCACGCCACGATGCCGCCTCTGCAGGGCTGGTTCCTCCTGGGAAAAACAGGTGGCAACGGCAGGCGCCAGGAGGAACGTGGAGTGAGCATGGGCGGGTCAGTGCGGGTCAGAAGCCCCCCATCTCCCTGTTCTCTAAGTCTCTTCCGCCCTTTTCCTCCTTCCCTGGTGTGTGGTAGCTCTCCCCACACCAGCCAACTCTCCAACTCTCCCCAGCGATCCAACCCTACAATTTAATCCTATTTTAAAGCTAACTTCCGGAGTAAACACAAATTGCACAAGTGAGAGGTTCCTCCCCGCAAGACGAACTCCACTTCAGGCTCCAGTTGCAAGTCCCAGAGATGACCTGTATTCTCTCTTGACTGACCAGCTATAAATTTGCAGGTTTTAGCCAGATGCAGTGGTACACATCTGTAACCCCAGCATTCTGGAAGGCTGAGACAGGAGGATCTCAAGCTCAAACCCAGCCTGGGGAAGCTTAATGACTTAGTGAGATCCTGTCTCAAAAATTAAAACTAATACAAACATTAATTAAATTAAAAATATTTTTTTAAATAGAAAATTTTTTAAAATTTGAAACTAAAAGTATTTTTTAAAAATATTAAAGTTTTAAATTATTTTAAAATTAAAGAAATTTATTTTCCCCTATTTCTGTTGAGGCCGGAAGCCTGAGCTCAAGGTGTGCGCAGGGCCGGCTCCTCCTGATTGGCTCTCCTTGGCCGGGAGGTGTGCCCCCCCTGCGCCCGTGGTCGTCCCTCTGTGCCTGTGTCCTCATCTCTTCCTGTAGGAGACCAGCTTAGGGCCTGCCTTAAAAACCCCATTTTTACTTTACCACCTCTTAAAGTCCCTGTTTCCGGTAAGGACACAGTCTGAGGTGCTGAGGGCCAGAGCTTTAACCTATGAATACCAGGGGACGTGATTCAGCCCCTGAAACCACGCACACAGGAAGGAACAGAGGGGGAAGAGACGGAGGGAGGGAGACAAAGCAGGGTGGAAACAGAGCTGGCTCTGAGGGAGGCGCAGAAGGAGAGGAGCGAGGCCTCGGGCTGGCCAGGGACTCAGGGTTCCCAAAGCTGCTGGCGCTGGGCAGACCACACAAGAAGTTGTATCCTGTAATTATGTGACAAAGGGATTGACTTGGGGGTCAGACTGAGCTCAGTACGCAACCCGGCACTTTGGCACTTGACTGACCAAGACACTTAACCTCAGTTTTCTCACCTGTGAAATGGGACTCCTCATATACTCAGGCAGTCATTAAAGGTACTAAAAGTCTGTGTATAGCCAAGTGCAATGGCACACACTTGTAATCCCAGCAGTCTGAAAGGTGAGTTTGAGCCCAGCCTGGGCAACTTAGTGACTTAGGAAGAACCTAACTCAAAATACTGTAAAAATAAAATAAAAACAGTGAAGGTTTTGGGCTCAATCCTCAGTACTAGGGGGATAAATCTGTGTGTCTGACATCTAGAGGCCAAGCACCTCAAGATCTTCCTGTAGTTAGGAGCGATAATGACTTTGGCAGTTAGTGGAAGGGCTCTCGGTAGGCTGAAGCGACAGGAGCTAGTGGTAGGAAGGGCAGGGGTGTCTGCTGGGATCAAGGGCCAGAATCGCCGTGGCCAGGGATGGTCACCAATAGGCCACCAGCTGCTAGTGGGGTGGGAGATGCATCAACCATGCTGTCACAAGGGGCAGCAGTTGCTCCAGGGTCCCCCACTGTGGCCAACCCCAGGGAAGGGCAGGTAGGAGCCTCCACCCTCTGCAGAGGTGGGCCTGAGGCTCACAGGGGCCCCTTGGCTAGGTCTCCCCAGGGTAGGCGCCTGCAGCTAGCAGGGTGAAGGCTTGCAGGTAAGTGGTCCATTCCCCAGAATCAGTGGGCTGGGTGGCACCTCTGGGAAAACGCTGACCCCTATGGGTGGCGGGGACCAGCCTAACGGTGTCTGGCCAGCTTGCTGGAGAAGCAGGTGGAGCAGGGCTTGGTGCCTCTTCAGCACCGGCTGCTGGAAGGCCACCACTACCCAAGCTCTTCAGGAGCCAGAGCCTGGAGACTGCGTGACTCATTAGCTTTTATTTTTAGTTTTATGCCACTGAAAATGTGCAGTAACAAGAGCAGCTTAAATGTCTTTCTATTAAAAGGATGGTGGGGGCGGGGGTCAGACAGACAGAGATAAAGAACAGAGAAGAAAAGAAGGGTGTGGTGGTGCACACCTGTGATCTGAGCACTCTGGGAAGCTGAGGCAGGAAGATGTCAAGTTTGAGCCCAACCTGAGCAACTTAATGACTTAGCAAGACCCTGTACCCCTAAAAAGGTGGAGAGGGGCTGAGGATGTAACCAACTCGGTATGAAGGCCCTGAGTTCAATCCCCAGTACCACAAAAAGAAGAGAGAGAGGAGTAAGAGGAGGGTCCTTGCTGCAGAGAAGATGCTTCCTTCCTTGGGACCTCAAAGAAGGTTCTGGAACCATCACGGCCCTCATACATGCTTGAAACCAAAATGGTACAGGAGCCAGTTCCCAAGATGGCACCCAACCTTCCTCACCTCTGGTGGTCGCACTGCAGAGTCCCCACTCTTACTGAACAGTGCTGACCTATGTGTTTTACACTCATGGCACCTCTCAGTTTGGACGAGGCATTTTTCTGGTGATGGTGGCTACCGTGTTTGACAGCAGAGCTTTTGATAATCCAATGGGAAGGCCAAAGAAGTAGGGCATGGAGAATCAGCCATTACATGCAACCATCTTCCCCACCCCATGGACCGAAGAAGAAGAAGTCACTTAGATGTGGCAGGGAGTGACACCTGACCACCGAGCAGACACATTTGCCTTGTGTGCCAGACTCAAGGACCTCTAAAAACTCAGCAGTCTACATAAATAGTTTTGTTTTGTTTCTTTTTGTTGCACTAAGAACTGAACAGGGCCTTTGCACTGAGCTACATCCCATCCCTTTTTTTATTTTTAAATTTTGAGACACAGTCTCACTAAATTGGCTAGGCTGGGTTTCATCTTCCAATCCTCCTGCCTCAGCTTCCCAGAGTGTTGGAATTGCAGGTATGTTCCACCATGCCTAGATAATAAATAGTATTTCAAGGCAATATTTTTTGAAATCATGATCTTATTAAGATGACCTTTTAGACAGCCATGAGCTACATCTGTCTTAGGTTCATTACATGTTTTGATGTGGCCCACACTCTATTTCTATTGGTCACACTCTTCTGGAACGTTCTTTGGTGATCAGATCTGACTAATGAACCAACACCTTTGGCTATTGCAAGGATTGTTCCCTGTGTGTCTTTCAAAAGCCATTCTGCAAAGATGAAGCTGGACCTTTCTTGGAAATCAACCTCACAATTCTAACTTTCCTCAAGGTCACTGACTTCCCAAAGAAAAATGAATGAAGGTGGGGAAATATCTTGTCACTATTTTTTTTATCTCCTCTCACCCTCTCCCAGAAAAGAAGACAGACAGTTGTTCTTGTGTGTCCCCCTCAAACCCGCTTTTGCTCTGCCCTCAGCTGCTTCCCCCGTCCACCCCACTTCTAGCTGTTCGTGTGTGTCCCCAGATACCAGAAGGGACATCATGTGGGGAAAGAAGGGTTTCAGCAGCACAGAGCCAAGACCTCCAAGGGTAGATGCTCCAGGCTCCAGGCTGCAGCCTCCGTCACAGTTACTCACATGACAGTTCTCCCAAGAGGTGACAAGCCTGTTTCTTGTTGGGTCCAAATGGGGGCTGAGTGACCAGCTGTAAGGGATACCAGGTGGCCCAGCCTCTCAAACATTGGTCTGCACCTGAATCCCAAATTTTTCTTTTCTTTCTTTTCCTTCTTTCTAGTACTGGGGATTTGAATCTGGAGCCTTGCTAAGTTGCAATGTTACCCAGGCTGGGCTTAAATTAGTGATCCTCTCGCCTCAGCCTCCCAGAGTGCTGGGATTACAGGTGTGCACCACCAGACCCAGCTCAGTGTAGACGGACACAAATCAGACTGTAACAATCTACAGTCAGAAGTGTCTGGTTTCCAAGGAGTTGTGTGAGGATTCCTGTTTGCTAGGATGCAGCCACATCGGGGAAGTGACAGCAGTCAGAGCCCCTGGGCTTCCTAGACCTCCTAAGAAAGTAACACAGTGTCATGTCTCCCGTACTCTGCAAATAGTGCAGACATGAGTTCACACTGGCCATACTCTGCAAATAGTGCAGACATGAGTTCACACTGGCCATGGCAGCGGTGACATCTGTGTGGTCTCAGGAGGTGGAATTTGGGGTGGCTCTTTGCGTCACTGCACAGAAGAGTTAGGGGCTTCTTTCAGGGTCCCCACATAGCAGCCAGGCCCAGTCTGCCCCCCATTCCCCAGGCCACCGAGACGCCTCCCAAGGGCCTCTCTGGGTTTCCGCCACCCCATCCCTGAGTTTTCTTGATTCACTTCTTCCATTCCAGCTTGGGGAGGTTGAGTCACCCTGAAGGAGCTTGATAGAACAGCTCACAAAAGTGTTTTTTATTTTAATAATAATCGGCACCAGATGCTTCCCCAGTGAGACTCCGCGCTTCAGTTGTGATAAACACAGCAAGTGGAAAGTCACTTTATTAGACCATAAATGTTCGCCACAAATCACAGCTAAATTAGCCCTTGGCGGAAACTGAGCAGAAGCCCAGCCTGCCTCTTTAACTCCACAAGGAAGGAAAAAAGGTAATGACACACTTTGAACACTTTCTCATTAGGCTTTAAAATTTCCTGATGTCATTCTGTCCTGAGGTTCTGGACGTGCTTAAAATAAACGCAGTGTGTATACCTTCACTACCAGCCCTTGAAACATTGTCCTGTCTCAGCCTACCTGTCCATCAGGTCTCCCTGCTGGAGACCACAGTGTGCAGGGCACAGAACTGGCCACACCAGCTGTTCAAATAACACATGCACTTGAACAACGGCTGTCTGGAGTCTTGAGGCTGCCAGCCTAAACCCGGTGTTCTTGAGGAATTCTTCTCATTTGGACTCAGTTCCCTTAGCTGTAAAATGGGGGACATGGGGCATCAGTGATTCCGAAACTGCAGTCCGTGGAATCCAAGTAGAGACTTCTTGGAGGGCGGACTCCAAGTCTCCCCATCCTCTCTTCCCCCAGAGCGATCCCACCTTTGCCTGTTTGGGTGGTTGTGGTCCTGGGGGAAGGGTAATGCATATGAGACCCAAAACTGCTTGGGACACATGTGACTCAATCACCTGGCAGGGAGGTTCCGATTCCAACCTTCGCGGGACTGTTCGTGGCTGAATTAGCTGCTCTGCCAGTGATGGTAACCGCCATCCCTGTCTGGTAGTAAGTGCTATAATGTCACCTTTTATCCTAATCAACTCAGGGCTTTGCATGTGTCTCCAGTCCCAGTGGCTGTACCCTTGGCAGGCATCACCAATCAACTGCCTTGCTCTCCTGCTGAGCCCCTGCTGAGAGTTCTTCTCATCACTTCCTCATAGGTGGCCACTACCCAGAAAAACGCCACAGTGGGCCAGATAGGTCCTGTTGCTTGGCCTTTCTTTTTTCCCAAGGTGGGGAGGAA